>JANBPK010000969.1:0-52076 GCA_027579435.1 Candolleomyces eurysporus
CTGTAGCTTTAGTAATGAAACTGGGTCTTTCAGCTGCAGGGTAGGCTGTTTGATCTGAAGCGGCGCCAACTGGCTGGCCTACTAAACCCTATTCTCGGGTATATGGCGGGCGCGCCTCTAAGTCAGCAGTCCTCGAGTAGACTCCAACTCTCGTGAACCCAAGAGTAATGTACTCTCTAATTATCCTTCGTGCTGCGCGAGTTATCTTAGTACTGGAAGGGTTTCTTAACATAGAGATTTAATAGACACGACCGTTTAATTGAATGATGAACAATATATTCAATAAAATTGGTATTTATTCGCGAAAAAGCGAACACGGTCGTATCAGCGTCAGAGAGAGCAGGAAAAAATACCCTTTGTCTGATGACCAGGATCTGCTCCTCGAGATCGTTGTTCGTGGCCTTCATTTCGTCTGTTTTACGCCCAACCTCATCGAGCATTCCCTTCAATTGGTTGGTTTCGTTCCGGACAGCATCCAAGCGATCCACTGCCTGCCTGACCTGGTCGTCGAGAACGCCGTTCATTCGGGTATATTCGTCTATTTGCTGTTTTTGCCTTTCAGTTTGAACCTTGAGACGCCCGATTTCTATCTGAATCTGCTGATACGAAGGATCGCTAAGGGAACAGGTCAGGAAGTGACCATATCTGAAATTCCACTCAACTCACGACTCTAATGCCAGTTGACGATCAATATCCCTTTCTCTAGACAGATTATCGTCACTATCCTCCGCCAAATAGATCAGAACTTTCGTGAGCAGAGCATTCTGGCACCCAGCCTGAGTGCATCTCTCGCCATCGCGGAGAATTGCGGTCCAGCAATGGTTGCAAAACAGATCGGCTGCGGTATATATCAAGTCAGAATACTCCAATAGTAGCAATGAGTCGAAATATTCACTACAACATGCCGTAGGTGCTAGATCATTAAGCCCAAATATCATCATTTGGCATCGGTTGCAAAGTAAAGTTTTTGCTGTCGGAGCTTCCAAAGGCGCATCGTCTTGACTCTGCCTCATTACCACATCCTCTGAAGAGGTGCGGTTGTCTGACATCGTACTGGGAGTGGCAATGAGCGAAACAGGTAACTGCCAGGAGATTGTGATAATAGACAGTCAAAGCACAATACTGCGACATTTGCCCGTGCGTGTTTGGATCCAAGGTCACACCAAACAGTACTTTTGAGCTCCGCTTTTTGGAAATGACGTCGAGTCGTGCAGTCGCCAACCACCAATCATCTTTCATCTCTCTTTGTTTCTTTCGTCTTTGAGATGTCTCTTTGCGAGATACTTAAGAAAGGGTTAGGTACCCCAATGAGTCATCCCCAGAACCTTCTCTATTCATAGGTGCGCTTCCCCTGCACAGGCCTTTTTGACTTCACTGACCGTGTCCTAGAATCGTGTTGTTCCGCCTTCTATCGTCACCATGTCCCTGCCCCAGCTCGCCTACGTTCCATACGCCCACGGAGAACCCCTTGTTGCCATTCAGGAGGTTCCTGAGGTTGAAGACGTGCGCAATGATGACCGCCTGTCCGGACTTCCCCTCCACGTCCTTTCGAACGTCCTCATGCACCTCGTTGACTCCTCTCTGGACAGCAACTCCCCTTATGTAGTCCACAGCCTTATCAGTGTCAGCCACATCAACTACCGGATCCGGGATGCTTGCCTGCGTAACCCTGCGCTTTGGAGCAAGGTTCTCTCCTTGAACGGGATTGGTCCTCGTCTTCTCGAGGCCATTATAGACAGGGCTGGTACCCTTTCACTTTCGCTGTCGCTTAGAGGGGACGAGACCCTCTCCACAACGCCCGAGGTATGGAAGATCCTTATGAATAACCTCCTTCAACTCCAACACCTCTACATCGAAGTGGACCAGGCCTACAAGGGGATCAAGGCGAAATTCCTCCTTACGATGCTCACGGCCGACGCTCCAGCGCTGGAAGACTGTGTTGTCGTCTTCCGAGGTCAGTGCAACATTCCTTTGAACTGTTTTGTAATTCACGGCCGCACCCCCTGACTTCGTCGCTTGGAATTGATCAATTGTTTTATTCCGCTCGACCGGTGTTGCTTCCCTCGACTGACCAGCATTGCCATGCGCTCAATCAGCGGTGAACCAATTTTGACCTCTCCTTACGACTGCCTCCGTTTCCGCGTCCAGTTCAGGTACCTTCGACAGTTGGTCCTGTGGAATGTTGTGCAATCCTCCGATGCCACCAGCCCTATCCCTGGTCCTCCCCCTGTCGAGCTCCCTGTCCTTGAGTCGTTTATTCTCCTCGGTAATGGACCCGTCTGCAAGCAATTGGCTGAAGTTTTCCGCATCCCTTCGAAATGCCACCGTTCGATCACTGTTTGCTTCGCTTGCGACCGTGCATGTGTTTCCGGAGATGCAGTGATTGCTATGTGGGCGGCATCTTTGTTTATTCCTGACGACATCGAGTTCACCTCATGCGTCTTGGAGGCGGATTCCAACATGCAAACACTGAAGCTCTCCCCCATATCGCGGGAGCCCATCATCAAGCTAAATCTTCTCGTCACCAGCTCGCTCAGGTTCCATCCCCCTGGGCCCATCACCTTCTTAATAAGGGCTTCTGCCCTCATCCCTCCCTTCTCCTGGCTCCCGGGCTTTGCACTGACAGGTCAAGATGATTTTTCATTCATCCTTTGGCATTTCCTGGCCTCGGCCCGCAAGGACGCCTTTTCCTCCATCAGCCTTTTGACCCTTTCGTTTGGCGACCAGACTGCAGCACCTCATTTCTTCGTTCCCCTCCTCGAGCTCATGCCGAACGTTGGAATGGTTGCCGCAACAATCCCCCAGGTGTACTCGAACCCGTCGTTCATCAATATTATTAGACGCCAAGAATTACTTCCCAAGGTCACCTCACTCGGCATCCCATTGAATGGAGACACAGTGGATGTCACTTACATTCCTCAGCTCCTGCGCCACAAGGGGGCCATAAAACAGGTTGTCTTCTATATTTCTCCCATTTATCTCGCTGAAATGGAACACGACAATCCCGATCCTGTTCAAGCGGCAATCAGAGATTTGGTGAAGGACTTTCCAAAGGGTGTCGAGATAGAGTGGCTTAGGAATTAACTATGGGTAACTTTTCCACCTTCTCTTTTTTCATGGTCTCCGTCGATATTCTTCTCTTCTTCTGTTGTATATTCTGCAATTACGGTCTACTCTGAGTCATTTTGTAAAGTTCTCTTTGATATTGACATCCTTTTAACGAAATGCGATCTGTACCGACTGTCCCCTTCAAGAGCCTGGCATTTAACAGTCTTTCACAAGTCATCCTTCAGCATTGAGATACTTAGCGGGAGATCATTGGAACGTAACTGATCAAACGGAACTATTTAGACATGTTTGCACACAAGCCTCACAGACACAGGCTGATTTGACACTGATCATTGCACGAACGACCACCATGATCCCCGGCTGCGGTCTGTGCTTTTTCTCCTTCCTACGGACCTCTGCCTATCTTCTTCCTTGTGGACACTGCTACTGCAAGGGATGCTTTGACTTCTCTGTTAAACACCACTTCCCGTGTTGGTATCGTTGTAACGACACCATGCAAATATCGATAAGCAATGGAAAGCAACTTCGTTTCAAGTTTAGTGAGACTACAAAGGAAGATGACAATACAGTGGTCATTGCGTGAGTAACATGTGAGATAGACCTGTAGAATATTTTTCACTGACATTTACTTAGACATAAACAGGCCACTTGCCGCAATAGAGATATTATGGACATCACTCTCGACAAAAACCAGCCTGAATTGGACAACGCACTGGGAAGGACTGCCGATCAGATAACAATTAAAGAAGCATTGATTGCAAGCACAGGAGACGCAGTAGCTTTGTCCGAAACGATCCTTGTCAAATTGCAGAACGCCAACACCCGGTTTACTGAAACGATCGCAATGCATGAAACACTACAGGCATCTCACCGAGAGGCCCTTCAACAGGTTGGTTATCTCGCTCCTGTTCCTTGCTACTGTGCCTGATACCAACATCCAACTAGCTTGACAACGCGAGGCTTTTGCTATTCCAGCGTATCTTTGAGACGTTGCCAATCTAAAGAGATATTTTCACAACAAGAAATGTACTATAATGTGATTGATAGACGAGATATAACCTCAATTCTTTGTCCCCTCCTCCCAATCTAGAGCTACGTCGTCTGGGAATTCGAATGCCACCTCTCCAATCATCATTCTGATATGTTCCAAGCCTGCAAATCCCATTTCCCGGATCAGAGCAGAAGATATCGCAAACTGAACATTAACGATTGCATTCCCACTGCGACCTCGATATCGGAGGAAGTCAGTGAGACCTAATCTGGCATCCTCACCAAAGAANCTTGTCAAGCTTGATTTTAAGTCCTATGGTTGCAAACCAGGGAGAAAATTTGGCTTCAGAGCAATCTGAAGGAAATCGCCTTGACCCCACATATTTGGCGTATCAAAGACAGCAGTCTCAACGGAGGGCATGGCCGAGAAAAGCCGACCGAGAGCGACGTTCATGGGGGATTCATGCCAGTGTAGGGAAAGGTATAGCTCCGATACCCCTTTGAGCTTCTCGGAAAGGATGGTGGATAGGGAGCCCCATAGGTAGTACGCCATCAGACCTTTAACTGAGACAGAGCCCATGTTGAGAGATCTGAATGCAAGATTCAACGCCCAAACGCAGAGGTGGATTGGTTTCGAGACAACCAGTTGGAGAGATTGGAATTCGAACTCGAAAACAAGAGTTCCGCCGTGCATGTTGACCAAGTGCATGGAGTGTCAATCTTCCAGCATCATCAAATGACAATGAATGAAGAACTCATGTGGTGACACGAATGTACACACGCTAGTGGTGGCTCCGGTGATGGCCTCTCTGGATAAGCGTCCATGGGGGAAAATAAGACTGATGTTCGTGTTGCACTGTGGGGGAAATCGAAGAAGTTTTGCCAATTGCCGGCAAACCTTGGGGACTGCAGCAATTGTGAGGATGCGGAGTAGCGGAAGATGAACTTCGGGCAGTCTGGCCTCATCCACTGCATCTACTGGAGCGATACAATTGGAGAGGATCAAAGCAGTGATTCCGCGAAGCTGGCCTTTCCACTCGATGATGTGTCGCATGGGCATGAAGGAAATAGGGTGGTCGGCGCTTACAGCTTCCGCTCCAAGATAGCGGATGCTGATGGAAGAGAGTCGTCGAAAGTGATGGGTTGTAGGACGGGGATAGCAATTGAGAAGATCGAGAGTTTCGAGATTAGGCGCATGACTGCTGAACAGGTGACTTGTATCAGGGCTGAGACAGATGTGGCGGCTACCATGGAATTTAACGACGCAGTGACGGAGATTTGGGGCAGGTGCAGTGAGCAAAGATTTGGTGAAGGCCCCTTCATGCCCCTCAGCGACTTTGACTTGAAGGCACGCGATTCGGGGCATCTGGCTCATAGCTAACAACAAGGCTTGGCCGTCAGGGAGACTGCTATCTTCGGTAAAGGCCAAAGCCACCGTGTAAGGGAGGGATCGGAGCAAGATGGCTTGAAGAAACTGGGCGTTGATCCGATTCAGGAAGGTGACCTGGGCCCATAAAGATGGGTCGTTTACAACAACTCGGCGCAATCGTGAGTTGACATGGGTGAGATTGACGAGATTTATCGCTTGATCCCTATTTGAAAAGTGAAGCTCAAAGGGATCCACAGCAATGACTTCGTAGACAATGGCACGGATGAGCTCAGTAGGCAGCGTGGAGATTGAATCCTGATGCCTATGAGCAAGTGGAAAACTGACATAATGTGAAGCCTCACCATCACTGTAGGCTGCGTATCTGCACAGAGCTTAACCGCACTCGGTAAGAACTGGTTGGAATGGACGTGCCACAGGCTAATATCCGACACACGAAATCTCAAGAGGCACTGTGAGAGGCGGGATAAACAGAGGACTTTGTTTTTCAACACATCGATTCTTTGTGAACATCTCGTTCTCTTTCAAACACATCATAAAGGGAATTTGGAGGCTGGACCAGTTGAACGCACTGATCCGGGACAAGTGCCATCTTCCGGAAGTTACCTTTTGTGGATCTCGGAGGCGTTGAATATTCGAAAGGTTAGATAGACCGTTACTTGAAGCATACAATGGATATTATAAGGGTGAGACAATTAACTACAGAGGGAATGCCAGTTATACATAGAATGAAGGTACAATTCCAGGGCAGCTAAACGAAATGATCAATGTCATCACCAGCCTCGCCTCGTATGTTGTCTAGCAAAAGAGGGTTATTGGGTCAGGAATTGGACAAAGGACAACTGAGAGTGGTTCACTTACCTGGTACTGTCCCTGGAGATTGTCGAATGCTAACGTTGAAAGCCAGATCGCCAGGCCAGTCAAAGCTGTCCGCTTTCCATTCCTCGAGTTCCGCCAACTTCGTCTGAAGGGCTCGTTACACAAGCCTCGATCTTCTCTCTAAAAGCGGAGGAATCGAAAGAGAGATCACATTGATGAACCAGACCCCCATAGCCTACGAGTGTTTTCACTTGCCGTGCAAGCAACAGCATCCAAACATCTCGGTAGATCTCCAAGCGCATTCCGTGTTGACTAGTGAAGATGAATTGGGCCTCCAACCAAGCCACAATTCGACGACCAAGTCGACGAGCTTCCACGGTACGATGACGGTTGAAGTCAGACAACACGTAGAGTGCTGCAGTACTAAGCTCGAGAATGTTGCAGAGCGACAGCAGATTGATAACACCGTCTTGATGGGATATGTCGGGAACGTGCGGAAAGTCTGGAATTGTATTGAAATTTCGTAAGTCGAGAGGACCTCAAACAGAGATATGACATACCAGCTGGATTAGATAGATAATCTGATTCAAGGAGGACCAGATGATAGTAATGAACCAAACGGCGAAGGAGGGCGTGGGCTGCGATTTGAGACTCATTTTCAGAAGGAGCTGCTGCGACGCTAGAAATCAGGAAGCCAACGCATGTTGCTCGAAGTGTTGACGTTGCAATAAAATGCCCGGTGTATGTAAGACTAGGTTCCGTGGACAATAGAAGATATGGGACAAGTGGTTTGATAACTCTGATAAATGAGGTCAGTTTGAGGGAACCTGCTGAGTAGAGACTGGAAGACAAACGCTGTATATCCTGCTTTCAGGTGAATGGCTTGGAATGCAAGTGTTTTCCAGTCTGAGGGGAAGGGGAAAACGAGTTGCTCCAACAGAGCAAAACTGAAGAAGTTGTACGGGTTGAACGGTGCCGGGTGGCAAACGACGAGGAGCTGAGAGCCGCTCTTCACCTCGATATGGGTCGCAAAACCATTCAAGGCAAACCCAAAAGCTCGATAAGCGTCTCGGGTCGACACAGCGGCCGAGTGAACGAGCCCTTTTGGCATTTCCCAGCGACGGTGACACCAAGGGTGACCAATTGTCATATGCCAGGCATAGGTATCCAACGCTAACGCAGGAAAGACCGATATACCGTGAGGGGTTGGGAGACCCAACCCAGCTAACGTTTTACCGCTCTGTTTGATCGACTGCAGGAACAGCTTCACGGTTCCCGCCATTAATCGGCTGCGATCGGGAGAGATCGAGAAATCTATCTCGCTTGCTAGGTAAACAAACCATTGATGGAGTGGCAAGACGGGGACATACCTTGCATTTAGACAGGCTTATCGAGCATTGCGAAGGCACGGAGAGACACCCCATCCAGACTCGTTGCTTTGGAGGCTCTGGGAATAATCAGCGTGCCCAGCTTCAAATGATTCTGCATCTCAACAATGGACATTTGTTCAATCTCCAGAGTGGACACGATCGTGAAAAACGTCTGGGCGCCACCGCTAATCTTGATAGTACGCCAGAGAGCAGAGAACCATTCCGCTTCCTGGGAAAACTGCAGAGTGTCGGTAACAACTCACGAGGAGATTTGTGACAAACGTACATGAAATCTTGCAACGTGGGTCACAAGGCCTTGCGCAGGTAGCACGACCGGCTCTGCATTAAAACGCTACTGATAAATGGACAGGGCGTGAGTGAGCATATTCTTAAAGGGCAGCGGGAAATAAACGCACGAAATGGTCGACGTCATCAATTGTCAAGTCAATGATGGGAGGGCCGCGCTTGAAAGCCAGTAAGTAGGATGCGACGTGAGATACTCATAGAAGCAATCGAGACTCACTGTTTCAAGTGTTAGGTCAATACTTTCATACACTCTCCTGGTGCCTGTCCCATCTTCTGACTTAAAAGCTTTCGAGGGCCGTTGGTTTTTGTCGGCCCCAGGGCCTGTAGAGAACGTACGTTTACAAACGACAAGTTCGTCATCACTTGACGATATTGAGGGGGATTTGGGGCGAGTCGTGCCGGCTGACTCGCGTTTCTTTGTGCTTTTTTTTGCGAGGGGATGGTGCAGAGGATGGATAGGTTGGAAGTGGAGCAGGAACATCTGTGGCTTTGGCTTTCTGTGAGGCGGTGACACTTCGAGTGGTCGGCCTACTAGGCGCTACCACTGAATCAGCAGGAGTTTCCTGACAAGCGCTGGGAGAACTCGGTGGTAGCTGTTTCTTGGAGATCGGCTTGTGTACCTGCTTTCTGTGGAACAGCTTCTCAATTGATTCTTGGAAGGATGGGTCTGTGATTAGAAGCGACGGAGCAATCAGGATAGAGGTCAGCTAAGATCGGGTCCACACACTGACCTCCACCAAGCCACTCTGAATCCAGACACCCGACTCCGGGGAGATCCAACATTTCGATTTCACAAAAAGCGGCATGGAACCTCGACGATAATGGGTAATGTCCCAAGGCAACATCGAAGAGCGCTCGCCACAGGATAAATTCTACCTGGACTAAACGTTCTGGGCAAGGACCGCTGAGACCTTGCCACATCTAGACGATTTTCAGATAAACCACAGCCTCAAGTGCATGGAAGTACGTACCTGAAGCAGCGCATGTCGATTCAGGTCTTTACTCATAAGACTTGATGGGAGGAAGAGGCAGGTGACGGATGACGAAAGGACAAGGAGAAGGGGTAGCTTGAACGCATGAACGGACTTGATAGACGAGAAGAAGGATTCCCATCTGTCTTGATGAAGGCGACTGTCATGGCTGAGAAGCAAGCAGATTTAGATGCATTCGATGGGAAGAGGCTCGATGACCCGCTTACCAGAGGTTCAGGACTAATTGTTGAAATTCGGGCATCGTGCTGGGAAGATCAGAAACACCCTAGTGTGTTGTCAGTATGGGTCAATGAAGGTGGAGACGTGCTTAGAGAAGCTACCTTCATGATCAAACTGAGGTAAGCTGCAACACATTCAAAGTTCCCCCAGATTTTGTGTCCTTCGATTGTGTCCTTCCTTTGAATGAGGGACGTGAATATTGACTGGGTCGGGTTGGTAGAGGAACCGACATCGGGGGCAGGATCATCTCCGCATTCCCGAAGCAGCCGCAAACTACGAGTGACCAAATTAGGCCAGTGGGAGGTCAGCTTGAAGAACTTCACAAGATGTCAGTGATACCATCCCATATAACAGGTAGGATAACCTCACCATTTTGGGTGGCAAAGGGATCGGGAGTCGATCAGATTGGCCACCTGGAGAGATACCACTGTGAAGAGTGATAGCTACGTCCAGAAGACGGTACTCCAATAGATTGGACGCCAACAAGCTTAACCTTTCGGGAGGGAGAGTAGCGACGTTCCGAAGCCGCTCCTCGATCATGGTTGACGACGAAGCAAGAAGGATTGACCGGAGCGGATGAGTCGATTGGGAGTTGCATACATCCTTCTCTATACGCTCAAGCTTCTCAATCAGACCCTAAGGATAATGAGCCAACGAATTGTCAGTGAGAATACCAGTGGCGTACCTGCAACCCGAGGCCACAAACATCGAGCAACCCTGCCTCTCCAACCTTTGAAATACTGTCCAGCTCGAGAATTTGTTTGCTGTACCATGGAAAGGCCTTCAGCAGAGTGAAAGGATGAGGAGTTTCGCCAGGTGCTGTCATCGTTATGAGATGGTCGTTGGTGAAAGGGAACGCCGGAGCGGAAACACAAGCAGATTACTTACTCCAGTGATCCATTGATCAAATGCTCCTCGAGTCCGCATCCTTCCACTCATCGGCTGCTCGATGCTCACTACTCAAGATGCCGGAACCCAAGTTTATTATAGTTTTGGGCGCAGGTAAGTAGTACCTCGAATGGATTGACATGCTGACGTGCTTTTCCTGAAGGTATCAACGGACTCATGTGTGCAACGGAACTCCAGCGTCGAAACCCAAGCCGGCAAGTCAACTTAATTGCCCAAGTGCTTCCTGGTGACCCTCCGCCTTTCGCCTGGTCGACAGGATACTCTGTGAGCTATCATGATTGAATCACAGCTACACGTCGCTGAGACTTTCTGCAGCATTGTTTCTTTCCCTGTTTGAAGCAGATGTGTTCAAACTTCGAAGAACAAACGTTCCAGCATATGTATGATTTATCAGCGTCAACAGTGTCGCAGTCCTTCAGCCGATTTGAACACACCGAATATTTCTCAGTGGAGACAATAGATGAAGGAAAGGTGGCAGCTCTCCCGAATGTAAGCATTCTTTTATTTTGAATAACATTGCTTAGCTCCTCTGTAATTCTCTAGTTCCAAGTTTTACGACCAGATCAACTTCTCAAAGGTGCCAAACATGGCTCGACATTCACAAGCGTGTCCATAATGCCCAATCAAGTAGCCAGCCGCCTCCTTGAAGACTTCGGATCCATGGGTGGAAGGATATTCAGGGGGACTCTCCGGCATTTGAACGAGCTCGTTGAAGCTGGGGCCTTATCCTTCGCAAGATCAAGCAAGTTCCACCAGGGCTCATTTGTGACGCCTTCGGCAATCGTGGTATGCGTTGGTATTGGTGCCCGAGCTATCGGAGGGATTGAGGACACATCAATGCGTCCGATGCGAATCCAGGTCCTGAAATTAAGGGCTCCCTGGATGAAAGGCGGAAAGGCCTTCTACGATGACGACAAGATGCCTACTTTCTTTGCGATCCCTTTGGGAAACGGTGATGTCTGCAATCCACAGCTCGCGTTTGCTGGATAAAAAAACTCAATGTCTTGTAGGTCGTAGTAGGTAGCAAGCCCGACTACGATGACTGGTAAGTTGTGAATACAGATTTCATTCTGCCAAAGGGTCTCTGATGTTTTGAATACTCTAGGTTTGCCCCGCCCCGCCCTCAGACAACTAAGTTCTTGTTGAAACAAGCCGAAAGATATTGCCCAGAGATCATCCCTACCGGCGCTCCACCCGATTTCGACCTGTCGTCTCTGTGCGTTTGGGAAGGATGCGACATCTTCGGCGTGCGGAATGACGGCCCACGGCTCGAGGTCACTTTTGTTACGAACAGTAAAAATATAAGTGTCCCTGTTGTATGCAACTATGGGTAAGTTCATGAAGCTCCGAAGCAAGCCTTTTCTTAAACTCGTCAACAGTTATGGCCCGTCTGAACTTCAAGTTTGTCAAGCAGCCGCTCAAGCTGTCGCCAACCTCGTTGACGGTGTGATTCAGCAAAGGATGGATAGTGATATAGTAAATGGTGAATTTCAATCAGCATTGTCCATGGGAGATGTACAATCTCCCAATATTGCTCCCAGCATCAAACAGGATGATCAGCAGATGGAGAGCGAGAACACAGACATCGACACCCAGAGGCAAAGGGTCAGTAATTTGATTGGTTTTATAAGACGCAAGGAAGGGAGTAAATTAACAAGGAGTATAGAGCAAAAGTTAGACTGTATCAAGGACAAGACGACGGTAGACATAGAAAGACTTATAAGTACAATTATTACCGATTTCAGACTAAAGGGAAAGCCGACGATGAGCAAGTGAAAGAAAACTAAGCACGGCGGAAATAAGGGCAATGGGGATTCTGCGCCCGCAGAGTACCGAGAGTTGCGTCCACGAGCACGACCGCATGGTGCATGAAATGAATGGCGTTTCGTAGGTTGTCCAGGTCAACCTGTGAAAGGGTTTCAGCTAAGGGAGTGTGAACAGAGGGCGGACCTTGCAAAACGCTTACCGCAGTGACAAGATATGTGTTTTGGGGGGGGAGGGAGTTGAGGGTGGTGGTGTTGAAAATCCATGGGGACCACGGTGGACGAGCCGTCACTGTGGTCATCACCTCGAGGAGCGACATCGGGGGTCACGGACATGCGGTCGGTGAAGGCACTGCCGCTGTGCACGGATTGGCCGTCAAGTTCCATAAGAGAAGGGGTCGGGGTCCCACCGGGAGTATAGAATGGGTTCATGAAGGTGGGTGGGGAGGAAAGATGAGCCTGCCTGTTGAGTGGTGGAGGGCTGACGAGACGCCGCCTTGTAGGCAGGGGGCTGAAGAGAACCCGTCTATCGGGCGAGGGGACAATGAGAGCCCGCCTATCGCGATATCCGTACATATAAGATGGACTGGAAGGTCCGGCAACCTGCAAAAATATGCCGTCAGTTTCTGCTTGAGACGGAAGCCAAAGCACAGGCTATGGGCTCACTGGCTGACTGAACTGGGCGACGGGGGAGCGCCGCATCGGTGAACTAAGGGCATCGGTGGCGTTCTGGACCTGGACACGATGTCTGTGGCCAACAGGGGCGTGTTTCCGATGACGAACTGATGACTTGGAAGGCATGCCAAAGCTGGTGACGAAGCTGATGCTGGGATATGAGTAGATGATGCGGCTGTTGGAACGGGCGGTAACTTTGCAATTGGAACAGGAGAAAAATGCTTGCTTATATATGGACCCAGCGAGATTCTGAACGAAAAGGCACCGCAGGAGACAAAGGCAGCAAAAGAGACTGGTCAGCACAAGGATACAGAGGCAAAAGTGGACGTACTAGGACCAGCCATTACACGGGATGCTAAGCGTGCCAAAGGTACGATGGTCAAGAAGCAGAGGCAGAGGGGTTGGGCAGCGAAGGACCAGAGGGCGTGTCAAAGGTATGATGGTCAAGACGCAGAGGGAGAGGGGGTAGGCAGCAAAAGACCATAGTACACGGATGACATACTACAATGAACGATGGGTCGACAAATGCGGATGGTGGCAGCGTTGATGCGATAGGGTGGTCGTGGTCGTGGTTAGAGAAACAGTCAAGACACCCGACGTCACGTCATCATCTACCCACGTGGGCTATCTTCCAGCAGCTACCAGATTGGGACGAGCGGAAAACTTTTTTCTTTTGCGAGCATTCCTCATTGAAAGTGTTGTCGGTCTTCGAACGCTATGCCTCGAAGAGAAAATTAAATAATGTATCTCAGTATTTTACCTTGATACAGTCCTGATGTCCCTTCTGAGGTTATCGCAGTGGCATAGAATAAGTGCCTGGAGGCATAATAGCCGGCGCAAAGTGGCAATAGAAAGTCTTCTACGCCCATGTTTCTTTTGTAAACATTGAAAAGGCAACGGTCGAAACATAGAATCTATTTCGACCGTTCCTCCGGTGTATACATGATGGAAGTACGGTCGGGTCTTTTTTTTTTTTAATCACCGGGGACACACTTAGTTCAACCGCTCTTTTTCGGTCTTGTTTCGGCCGGCCACACAATGGGTGTCTCTCGTGATTACATGAACGGTCCATAGACGAAACACAGGCCAGTTTTTCCACAGTATGTCCAGTGGTCCCAGAGTGATTACACATCGGTCTCTCAGAGTCTGTCTAACACCTTGTGGCCACTATGGGAGCCGCGGATTAACCGCACCGGTCCTGCAGTGTGGATTTCGTCGGGCCACTACCAGAGGACGAAGGGTATGATTCGCTCCTGACCATCACTGACCGTCTGGGCTCCGATATCAGGTTAATTCCCTGCCGGACCGACGCTACAGCAGAAGAAGTAGCTCAACTATTCTTCTCCCACTGGTACTGCGAAAACGGTTTACCAACTTCGATCGTGTCGGACCGTGATCGGCTTTTCGTCTTGGCATTTTGGAAAGCGCTCCATCGTCTTTCTGGGGTCAAGCTCGCCATGTCTTCCTCGTTCCACCCTCAATCCGACGGCTCTAGTGAACGTACCAATAAATCGGTCATTCAGGCGATCCGTTTTCACATCGAACGCAACCAGAAGGGTTGGGTAGCTTTGCTACCTCGGGTGCGCTTCGCTTTGATGAATACTGTTAATGCGTCTACTGGGTTTTCTCCTT
Organism: Candolleomyces eurysporus; assembly: GCA_027579435.1. Lineage (NCBI taxonomy): Eukaryota > Fungi > Basidiomycota > Agaricomycetes > Agaricales > Psathyrellaceae > Candolleomyces > Candolleomyces eurysporus. The sequence continues at coordinate 14,132 of JANBPK010000969.1, forward strand.
TTCAGCTGCGTTTGGGTCGCTCCCCTCGTCTGGTTCCACCTGTTGTCTCTACTCCTGTGTTGGCACCAGAGATCAAGGCCGCCAAAGTGATACAGCAGCATGAACTTCTGGTTATGGAGGCCCAAGACAACTTGCTGCTGGCCAAGATCAACCAGGCCGCGCAGGCTAACAAACATCGCGGTGAGGAATTCATTTATCGTGTGGGAGACAGAGTTATGCTTTCGACTAGGAACCGCCGGAAGGAATTAAAGGCGGGCGATAACTCCCGTGTTACCAAGTTCCTTGCACGGTGGATTGGTCCTTTCTCAATCACACAAGTCCATCCAGAAGCTTCGACATATACACTGGATATGCCGAATCATCCAAGAATTTTCCCAGTATTCCATGGCTCTCAGTTGAAACCTTACTTCGCAAACAACGACATTGAGATTCCAACCCGCGCTCACATTTGTCCTCCGCCCTTGAAATTCGAGGATGGCGCCGAGGAATACTTCATTGATTGGATTTTGGACGAGCACAAGACTCGAAGACATTCAAGATACCTTGTTCGTTGGAAAGGTTACGGCGCCGAAGATGATCTGTGGATTCCTGAACAGGAACTCAAAGGCACAGACGCTCTCGCTCGGTGGAAGGAACGGTCGGGTACCTAATCTTCTCTTTCGACGGCGGATCCGGCTATCCTTCGGGACCCGGTGACCTTATGGACCCTTTATGATACCCACCCTTCGATGAAAATCCCTTTTAGCTTATAATTTTGCTTTTTCTAGAGGTGGGGAGAGTGTAAGGAATATCCTTACTACATTTGGACTATCACTATTTCGGACTCCGACTGATTGCTCTATATATACGGATCCACAACGTCTCGTCCCTGTATCCGTATCTCTTTTCCCTTTCTCTCTCTCAATCCCAGAGATTCATCAACTCAACTCCCCTCGTCGTTAAGCTTAGTGTAGGCAGTATACCTGCCTTCCATTGGGTAGTGTTTTGAACACCTTGACCCACAGTTTTAGCAAAGAAGAATTAATCAATTCTTAATACTCACTACTACCCCGCAACTTGCACTAGATTTTGTGCAGCTTGACTATGGTACAAGGCACTGCCTTAAGGATCTCATGTGGTTGGTGTTTTAGTGATCTCACCATTCACAATCTCTTCAGCATCACACCCTGTCGTATCTCAGCAACTTCTAAATAATTCCCATGTTGTAAACCTTCATTTCTAGCATGTTTACCCTGTCTCTGCACCATCTATCACTTATTTTTTGATACCTCCTCATTCATTCATTCATTGTTTATACCCTCTTTTTAATTAATATGGCACCAAATTCCTCCCTAAAACCAATTGACTAGACCATTTTGCAGGCTGAGTGGCTTGTACAAGCATCATACACATTGTCTGCTTATTACTGATGGAGGCTTGAGTGGAAATGATCCTGGAGATTGCAGGGAGGATAGGGAGATTGAGGAAGTGCCAGAGACACCTTCTGGTCTCCCTTTTTTTATTGGGGGAGATAGTCAAGATGAAACAACTGGTACTGAGGCAAAGAACCTCTGGGGTGCATCATATTTTTATTGAACAGCTTCTTGATGACTGACCTTTCAACAGAGGCCATTCTCAAGTATTTTCCTTCAAGGAGATGCACCAATATCTCTGTGGCCACCCCAATACTGTTCCCCCNAGCAACCACCACCAGAGTTGGTCCTGATGGCCTAACATCAGTCTACCTCCAGCCACTGCAGTCTGCTCCTGCCCAGCTGCTGACCCAGCTCCAGTCAAATGTGCTCCAAAGCCTCCTACATTCTCTGTCACCTCAGTCATGATTCCTGGACACTTTGTCCTAAGCCCTAGTTTGGGTTGATCTGTATCTGGCCCATGGTGACACTCATGGATTTTGCCATTTACGGATATGGGGGCATACCCATTCTGTGGATCACAGATGCATCCGCATGTTCATGAGGAATTCTTGTGCTACAGCCAGTGCATAACAAACTGAAAAATCAACTAGTGATTAGCAAGACACTGCTCCATACTTTTCAGCACAAAAAAGTACCATGAATCTTAAGTTTCTAAGAGAAAATGGCAAGAACAGGTCAGGAGACACACAAAAAAAATCATAGAAAAATCATAAGAAATTGGGGGGAAATAATTGATCACATAATTGTCCCTCTGGTCCTAATATTTTTGCTCAATTAGCTGAATATTTTTCTCAAGAGCTCACCACAGTCCGGCACACTGCAAGCACCAGCTTGCAAAGGTATTAGAAGATTAAATTATCATTATTAAAGATACATGATATAGAATATGAGCTTCCAGCTTGAAATCCTATCCTCCAGGATGAGGAAACCAGCTGGCAGCAACTAACCCGGCAGGTGCCCAAGAAGGCACCCACACCCACAGATTTGTCATGGGGGTCGGCAACACAGCCAACGCGCGTGTATACAGAAAAACGGAACTGCCACTTTTGGACAGCCAGGTTCCCAGGCTGATCGATTGCGGCCAGGGCTATCTCTTCCAGCAGGTCTCAATTAGATCGCGTTCCACAGGGATTAAATGGTTGAAATGAGTCGAAAAAGATGTTAATATAGATATGTGTAAAGTAATATATGAAAATGAGATGCTTCTTCCATGAGAAGCCACGACATCTACTACATTCTTCAGTCAATGTCCATGTCATCTTGCTCATCCCAAGTTGCAACCGGAGTGTCGAGGAGCGGATCCGATATATTTTCGGCCTGAGTTGCTAGCGGGTTAGTCCCAAATTCACCAAGTCTGCATCGTTTCTGGTGAAGTTCAACCGCTGTGATCAACTGTCCTAATAAGGCGGCCTTGTCCATATCGTGGTAAAATTTCTTCTCCAACATTTTCTTCTCGAAGTCGAGCTGTCTGTGCCAATCAAGCTGTAGCCTGATCTCGACAACGTTAATTTTCTTCCCATCCAATTTCAGCCCTTTGCGCAGGTTTTCCAAGTTTAGCTCCGGGGTCAATGCCGCAAGCGCCGCAATGTGAGCATCAATTTTCTCTTGAGCACGAGCTGCCCTCTGCTTCTTCGCCTCTACCTCAGCCTTCTGGTAGGCTATTTCTTCCTCCCTCCTTCGTTTATCGAGCTTCATGCCTTCCTGCTCGCGCTGTAAACGCATGAGATATTTCTGGGACAGAGAATCGGACATCCGATACTGTATAAATTTCTCGGTGTTGTTCCGGGAGTACATGAGCTTTGCGTTGATCTTTGACACGTTCATGCGTGGCGCAAATCTTGACATTAGCCGGGTGCTTCCAAGAAGGCCTTCGTTGTCGTCGTTTGTCGCATTTATGAAGATGTTTTCCTTGTCCCCTTCGCTGAGTTTGCTGATCTGCCCATCTTCTTTGAACTCCGTCGTTAATCGCTCCCAGACCTCTAATGAGCCTCCAAAAAATGCAGAAAGGCATCTACGCAAGTGAGGCAGCTGTGGGGAAAGCCTGGCTACAGCGTAGATGACATCTGGACGGTCCCAAGGCTCGCCTCCGAATGCAGCCTTTGCATAATCCCCATCTTCAAACATTAAAAGGGGATCAGGATTTGTGGCCATTGATTGACAGTATGCCTTGACGTCCTTGTGCAGCTCCGATAATCCCAACGCATTTATGCGTTTATCTCCTCCAGGTCGAACCCTCTTCATGTATGGCTTCCCTAGGCATTCAAGATAGAGTGAGAGGACACATAGCTCGGTGAGAGTAGGCCCATCCTTCAAGCCCTTGTAGACATTGAGCTCCATGTGGTTGAAGGTCTTGTTGTCCTTCTTGTCCCGCACAAATAGCAGGAATTCTTCAAATGACTGTTGATGGACGATAAGCTCTGCTGCTGCTGCGCAATGGGACTGGAACCGTGTACTGCTGGTGTCTGGAAATGCGATTGAGTAACCATATAAGTTCTCAAAGTACATCTTGAATGTGTCTTGCTGACCCTTCTTGTCGTCCTTGTGTCGGAATATTGCCCCAGCAAGACTTGTCAATTTGACCCCTCCACTATCACCAAACGAGCTGAGTACCGCCTCTGAGGAGCCTGCATTTACAGCCATTTCTTTGTGCTGGTTCATGAGTTTGACAGGTGCAGTGTTGTCCACTGTACTCCAATATTCTGCCATCCGACGTGCACCTCCTTTCACCGAATTCAACTCCTTGTGCATACAACACCCAGCCCAGACAAAAACCTCAGCCTTCTCCCGATCTTCATCTGAAAGATCTGCCCATGCCTCTGCCCCAAATCTCTCAATCACCTCCTCCATCGCCTGCTTATCGTACTTCTCCTGTTCTGCCTCCACAAGATGATCCCAAACCTCTGACCCTCCAACTTCATGCATCTTCCTCTTTGCAGCATCAATGATTATTGGTACAAGCTCTTGTAAAGGCTTTGAAGTAAAGACTTCAAGCCCTTTGAGATACTTGGATGATACAATCATCCAGTCCTTGATGCCTCGACCTAGCTTTTTCTGATCTTCAGCATGGTCACTTCCTAGACCTCGAATGTTTGCTGCAAATGAGACAACTAAAGCAGGCTTTGACTGTCCCAATGGGCTGTTATTGTAGACTCCATAGGCCTTCTCAATGATCTCCTTTAGACCACAAAGCTGTGTTTCACTTGTATGGTTCACAGCAGTGGAGAGGCCAAGGACTCGAGTCTTGATTGTTCTGCTTGGCTTCAATGGATCATCTTCGTAGGTTGGAGCTGAGAAGGTGACATGCCGGGACTCAAAATTGCGGTGTCGAATTGTGGTACCATCAGAACTGAGAGTGTGTCCTGTAGTAGATATACTGAAGTTAGCTGGACTTGTTGTATTACCACATACAGTTCTCTGCTCACCATTCTCTGCAAATTGAAGTTCATCAACAATTTGAACCTGTGCTGCAAGACCTCCTGCTGCCACTATCCTTCCAACTGTTCTGGCACTAACATCTCCTTCAATCTTCACCCCAAGACCATGGCCTACAGTATGAATAACCTGGTTGGTGTTTGATTCTGGGATGCCCAGTGCTGAAAGCTGTCTGACAACACCACGAATTGGGAAAGACACAGCCCCTCCCTTTTCCTTCAAAGACACAGTTCCAAGGTATTTTCCAACCTTATCTGAGCCTGATCCATCGCGCTTCTTGTTTGATGTTCCCATTCTCCGAAGATTTCGCATTTTCAACGCATTACGAGCCTTCTTTAATTTGCCCTTGAGTGACTGAACACGCGCACTTCTTCGGTTGATTTCTTTGTTCTTGTTATTGATCTTCAATTGCTTTTCTTGCACTCGACTCTTGAGGCGGGAGACTTCGCTCTGAAGTGACCTAATTAACGCGTTTTCCGTGTCATGGTTGCTGACAGGGCGGTCACATTGGCTGTCAGAGTCTGAATTCTGTTGCTTTTGACGGTTTTCGGCAATCTTCTGGATGTTGGCGAGCCGCTGGGCATGCTGTAGAGGGGTGAGGCCTTTGACCATGAGCTGGCAGTTGTGAAAAGGTCAATATTTCCTCCCCGACGACCATCCACCGACCAGGGATCATGTACCTAGCGCGTCGAAAGGGCCATCATTAAGGACCCTGACCATCTCGACCTACCCGATTCGGTTAATCGGTACGCTCTGGTGCTACCCTCTGGTTCACTTTGCGTCCTGCCTTTAGCACAATCGTTCTCTTTNCATTTTTTTTNGGGATTCATATATTAAATCGCATTTGATTCCCGATCGCCGGGTTTTTTCGCTATGGAACTTGATTCTACATACACCTAGACTAGGTTAGCACCCCGTTGCAGAAGATTGGCCCGAAACTAAAGAAAATAACCCCGACACATTTCATCTATTGAGGAATGCCAACAACTTTCCTCTCACAACAATAGTCGCAGTGTGCGTCGATGAGGAAATGTGGGTCAAGGACAAGATCTGGCGCGCCCGTCGGAGTTTAAATTGGCAGGGCGTTGCGGACCCCCATTTGTCAGCTTTTTTGGGCCTTATCCATGGGCATGTGATCTGTAACCAGATCCGTGAGTGTTATCTATAAGTTACGTTATCCATTCTAGGCCCTACTTTGTCCAGGTTTGTTGGTGACCCTGGGGGTTTCCCATCAAACCTTTTACATTGATTTCCTTTTTAGTATTTGGAATTATCAGAAGATTTATAGATTTGAGCAAGGATGTTTGCTCAGGGTCAATGCAACATCAACATAACCCATTGTCACCTGAGCACTTCAACCACAAGCACTGCTCATTGTCCACACTTTCTTCTGTGTTTCTCCCTTAGCGTCTATGATCTCCCATTTTATCTCATTGTCTTTTCCTTATTTTACATTGGACTCTCCCTAGGCCACAAGCTGTGACAGTCACAGCTGGCCACAGTCACTATAAAATACAGGTGAGCACCAGACTAGAAAGCTGCATAGGTGCTCTCAGCCTCCCTTGCCCACCACACTTGCTCTTGTTCTATATCTAATCTAATCTATTGTGATTACATCATTCATCTATTCTAAATTCCTTCAATTGCTATCACCACTGCTCCTGTTTAATCTATGCCCTTGATCCTTTGGATCTTTTGTGGCTTACAAGTGATTTTGTGGAATTGTTGCTATATATATTGGTCTTGAGCTACTTCCAATATTTTTGTTTCTCCTGATTTTCAATTTCCAGATTTTGAGTTTCAATGGCAGGACCCTGTGTTCCATGACCCTATCAAGCCTATCCTCTGCTTCTTGCAGCAGCTGTTGCTCCAAATCCAACTGTTTTGATGCTTTCCCCAGTAGGTGTTTGGTGAGTCTGAGTTCCCTTGATATATTTGATATTTGTTCATTTCTTTGGCTCATCCCTTCATTAAGACTGTTGAGATAAAAGACTCTGTAAAGTGAGTCCTGGTCTTTGGACTTCTTGACTGCTGGACTGTTGTAGAATGATTGAAGGTGGGTTGTATACACTTTGCAGATTGCACAGTAGCACTTGTGGATAATACCATACTGTGGATGGAACTCTCATTCATGGGTTTATGTCAGTGCCATATATGGTTTTTGTAGTTCTATCTAGTTCTTGTAGGTGTTTTATCTCTTAGCTCTGATGACATTCCTTGAGACATTTTTGGTAGACAGAAACTATCTTAGAATTAGAATTCTCTTCAGTGCTATTGTTCTTGAGAGCATTATATATATATGATGTTGCTTGGAGGTTAGCTTTGACAAAATAGCAGGATGAAATCCAATTATACACAGTCCTAGTTGTGAAAAGAATGTCCAGGACCACCTGGATGGGCCATTCTATAAACAATGCAAAGCATACCATTAAGAAAACTCCCTAATGAAAGACATTTGAAGACTGCTTTGCAGACTACACTGAGTAAGTTGAACCATCTTTTCACCTGCTTTATATCTAAGGCATGAAATAGAGAGAATTTTGTCAATGCTCACAAGCACAATCAGGCCACTTTTCACATTGAATTTACAGAGAAAATCTATCCACTGAGAAGCAGAGGAAATACTGTTTCTACCATTTGTGTTTGCATCACAACAACCCTGAACCACTTACACTGGGCAGAATTCTCTGCCACTAGGGACATTCTCCACACTCTTCCCCGATGCATTCCCTGTCTTAGTGAGCTCTGTATCACTGTCAATAGAGAACTGTGCAAGCCTGTAACAGTCACCCCCTTCAACCTACAAAGAGGATCATAAAAAAGAAGCAACACTACAGGCAAAGATTTATAAGGTCAGAGGCCAGATTTCCCACAAATCAACACACAAATTTTATAGACAGAATTGAGTTCTTTTACTGACAAAATCCTTGCCCATAGTCAAAATTTTGCTGACAATTCAGTCTTGGACAAAATGGTTTGAATATTTTTTGAATATGTTCCCAGACCAAATGCCTTTTGTTGGCAGGGCATTGGGCAGTTCTGGAACAAAAACGTTCCCAAATTCAATATAAGTCTGACTGCATTTGTTCCAAGCACAAGTTGCTTGGAAATTTTAAAATTTATATAGTCATTCAGCTTTTGCAATATCAAATAATAAATTCAAAATTGAGGAGACCATTTGTGGGAACAGTTGTTTGTTGACCAAATTCATCCATGCCTGTATTGTAAGATGACAGACAAGAAAAAGAGCAATTCTGGAGTGAGTGAGCATTGAATTGAGAACTAAGGTGAAACCTGACCACCTTATGTAAGTTGCAAGACAAAATCATGTTTAGCATTGGAAAACTTACAGTAGTGATGGGCCAAGTGTAGCATGTTGGATAATTGCTGCATGGAGTTTCCCTACATCTTGCAGGAGTTAAATGGAGTGGAAAACACAGGAATTTTGGAACTTACTTAAGCCAGTTGAAACCATGATGAACTGCATTGGTAAGCTCAACTTTGGTGGTTTGGAAATTGGCAATAATGAGACAAGTCCGAGGAAGACAAAGACCAGCCTGGCAATAGGCTGGAACCCAAAATAAAAGATCTTCTGAGGAGTTCTGGATCCAACCATTGGAATTAAGTATAAAGATCCCAGCTGGATAGTTGTGTAGAAACAGAAACTTTGGACAAAATAACTGTGGTGCAAAATTGTGGTTGTGCTCTGTCATTGGCTCCAAGGCTGGTTGTCCTGTCTGGGCATCCCACAGCCTGATGGTCTTGTCATCTGAGCCTGAGACAATGTACTTGCCATCAGGAGAGAATGCAACAGATGTGACATAGGAGCTATGCCCTGTCATTGGCTTCAAGGCTGGCTGTCCTGTCTGAGCACTCCACAGTTGAATGGCTCCATTCTGCATCCCTGAGACAATGTATTTGCTGTTAGGAGAATATGCAACAGATTTCACTCCATTTTGTGTTGGGATTTTTGATACTGCTTGTCTCTGAGTCAAGTTGTGCTGAATGATAGGAATTGACAGAAATTTTATAAGTGCCTGCCCTGGCCTTTCTGTTGCAGCATAGAATGGTAGTGCTGATAGATATAAATGTGGAGCACTGTGTTTGATTGCTGGGGCAAAGTTGTGCACAAACTCTGCAAGATTGTTCAGCAATGGCCCAAGCTCAGTTGATACTAGTTTCTGCATCATTTGTCAATTCTCATGTCACAAGTCTTTTGATTATATACTCACCTTGGATATTTTCCAGAGTGTATTGCAAGCATAGTTGATATCCTTCAATGCACTCAGAGCTTCCACCCAATATAAGACCCTCATTGTTTCCACAAACTCCTGTATTTGTTGCTGCAAAGGCTTGGTGACTCCTGCATAGAGAACATGGTCTCCCCAAGTTGTGCATGCATAAGCTAGTGCAGATTCAATTTCCAAAGGTGCAGGTTGGTCATCATTGCCCTGATATGAGGTTTTGGCTCCAGAGATCCCCAAGTGTAGTCCAGAGTCCATTAGTGTGAAGCATGCCTTAGCTATGGTAGAATGTGCAGTCAATCTGTCAATGGCCCATTGCTTACCATGACAACTTTTTGATGTCAGGTAGTCAACAAAAGAGGCATGAAAGATTGAGATTGGAGCACTATCACAATGTTCATCAGGGACTTGGATAACAGAATGAAGCAACTTGAAGGCTTCTCTAATTGCTGAGATATCAGTGTTGAGCAATGTGGCATAGTTCTCTACTGAAACAGGCTTTTGAGCTGTGAGGAGCAGTGACAGGCAGGATAGTATCATATCTGCCTCCTCTTGTTTTAGATCTGTGAATGCCTCTGCCAAGATACTGCTGTACAGGGCTTCAATGCCAGAGAGCTGGACATTTGCAGAGGGTTGGCCAAGTTCCTGGAACCGCTTCAAGCGATTTCCTGAGTAAGTCGCAACATATGTTACCATAGTGGCTGCAATGATAAACAGTGTTCCTGAGACTTTGGCAATAGTTTGAATCTCTGGAGGTGGCCAGTTTGCCTGATAGTGGTTGTACAATATTGAGATGGATCTGAACCGGTCATTCAGATACAACAATATATCAGCTCTGACAATGTCAGCTTCAATGTCGTGGAGCCGGAGCCACCCATGGTGCCTAGACAATTCAAAGGACTCCCTCAGAGAGATCTCAGGACGACTGGTAAGGAAGAACTTGAGTGCTATGGTTGGCTTCTGTGACACAATTGCTGCAATGAAGAGCCTGACAGCATCTTGATCCTTACACTCATCAAGTGCATCTACAGCCAGCACAAAGAGCTCATCAGAAGCAAAGGTCTTTTCAGCAGGCAGGAGGATGAGTTTCAAGTACTGGTCTTTCAACTCCATCTCTGTTGGATTTCTGCAGCTGTCATCAGATTCAAGAATCTCTTCGAGTGCATCGCCAAATTGAGGTCGTTTCTCTGCCAGGATCCTCGCAANGGGTGGGGATGATCAGATACACGTCCATCTTATCCGATTCCTTGAGCGTACAGAAGAAGCTCGCACCCAGAACGCCACGGTTGTTGAGCTGGGAGCAAAAGGTCTTTGACACAGTCGTCTTTCCTGTCCCAGCCAGTCCGCTAAGCCAGAACAGATGAGGAGAGCTTGGATCCGTCGCCCACACAAGCAGCATGGACAGTAGCGATACGCGAGATCCGGGGACGCACCCGGGACCTCGTTTTGCGTTGCTGTACTCTGCGCCTTCCACTCCACCTAGCTTCTGGAGCGTATCTGATTTCGTGGCTGAGTGTGACAAACGAGGAACGAGTCGGATAAACATACTGGATCTCTTCAGCAACTGGATGGTCCGTTTGATAGTGCCCGTGGTCATGGTCAGGTCCTCGATAACTATCGACGTTCATTTAAATGAGATGACTGATGGTACGAAACCAGACGCACCGCTGAATCGTTCCTTCAACCAGTCGACACCGCTAACAATCTGAAAAGTCTGAGCCCTATTCTCAATGATCGCGTCAAACTAGACAGCTGTGAATTACCGTCACGAGTACGACCTGAGGAAGCTCACCATTGCTATCTCAATCGCGAATCTAACCTCCTGCGTAATCTTCAACACCATTTGCTTGTCTTGTGCGACGAGCATCACACGTTCCAACCCTGATCGGGTCGGATCCACCTTGGCTTGGAGCATCTTCTGTTTCTCCTCCAGAGTCCTGGAAGATCCAGCACAGGCTAAGTACGTTGACGCTCGAGATAAACGAACCGCTCTCACCGTAACAATCCATCGAAACGGTCCTTCACTTCTTGCGGCACATCGGGTGGACAAGCGACCATAATTTTCGACAACACATCTACCCTCTTGAGAAGTGCGTTGAATCCCTCCTTATTCTCACCATACGCCTACTCATAGATCGGTAAAGTGGATCACATCTCGTAGAAAAGACTCACATCGATCGTGTCGCAAATGACTAACAGTCCTGCAGCGACACTCTTCAACGGGGTAAGCACATCGGATACTTCGACGACCTTCCGCAGTGTAATTTTGACGCCTTCGTAGATTTTGCCTGCAAGCTCCACTGACTGATGTTCGTGTTCGACGTGAGCGGTACTTTCCTGAAGTTCGTTGGCGGCAGTCGCAGGGACTTTCGATTGAGCTGGAGACGATAGATCCGAGGGGTTGCCCTCGACGACCGCCGCGCCATGGTCGTGGATCGGGCTTCCGACGTAAGTGGTGGTTCCCTGCACCTCTCCCTCTCTTCGAGGCCTCGTCAAGCGCTCGCTCGGAGGGAATGGGCTCGAGACCTGCGATGGGCCATTATGATCAGGGGTGGAAGTGGAGAATATAAACGTATTTTCTTCGTTTTGTGCTGGGATGACCTCCGACAAAGTGTATTGGATTGCCTGTCTGGAAAGGTCTTGACGAGGTTGGCTACCTATAGCTGTATCGATGTTGTCCTGATCGCTTTGGATTTCGCTGGCAGTGGCGTTCTCGGCAGGTGGTGTGGGGACGGCGACATCGTGGGCAGGTCGAGAGCTGGTGCCTGTACCTCCAGCAGCAGTGAGATGGGAGGTGTTGCGGGACTGAGAGGGTGAGCCCGTACGAGAACCGAAAGGATCCTTCAAAAAATTCTTGATTCGATCTCGTTTTCGAGGTTTGCCACGCTGCTCTCCTGGGGGAACCATGTCCAGTTATTCACTAATACGAAGTAACGTTGAGGCAGATCGTGGACGAGGATGCTGGAAGACGTATTCGAGGGCAACTCCGGTCTGCCGCCCGAAATCGTCTTGGGACGCCAGGTTCACGTGGTGATGTGCTGTGAAGGAGCCGAGCACTGCCCTGGGCGTCTAAATATTTTCGGTTAGTGATGTCTGGATGTTGAGGTCGATCCAGGACCTTACCTCCGACGACACGCCGTTCCACCTGGCACCAGGCTAGCATCTTCCTGAGCGCCTGCTGCCCTGTTCCTGCGCTGGGAGGCGTACGGCTTCGTACCCGTGCACGGATGCAGTAAAGGAAAGGAAGGTCGGGTATATTCGTAAAACCGTTATTGGGACTCGACAAAGCGCTCAAAACAGTGAAAATATCCACGGCAAGAAAAACAAGAGGAAAAAGAAGCCAAGTAGTCGAGTAAAGGAGGTAAGTCGTCCAATGATATTGGCTCTCGAGATTTCCTCCTCGAGGTCACCGGTTGTTGTCACCAACGAGATAAGAGACGATGAGATAGACCCGTGAGAAGGGAAGGACGCGAAAGAAAGAAGTATTGGCGAGCCGATCTCAACAACCGACTGAGATCGTGGGGAGAGTGGGGAAGATGGAGAGGCAGAAAGAAGTACAAGAGTAGAGGACAGTAGACGTCGAAGGAGTAGGGGCACGAGGATACAGGTCGGTCGCTGGTGAAGGAGGCATGGGAGGACATCCAGACTTCCGAGTATTTCCTTCTGGGCTCTAAACAAATCTCACAGGTCCAGCACCCGACAGGACAAGCCACAGGCTATAACTCCGACGTTTCCTGCTCTCCATCAACGTGTTTGCCATTGCCCATCCGCTTCCTCCGGAGTGAATGGTGATCCAGACCGCGTGCCTCTATACCACCAACACCCACCCTGCAACAACCTACCGACCCTAATCCGAACCGCGAACCTCCTACCAGCAGGCCAGCGCAACCGAAGCTTTCAAGGTTCAGCCCACTCGCGAACGCAACCGCATTAGCCTGATCCACAGGCGCCGTCGATGCACTCGTCAGAGTCCCCGACGATGGTAGAAGCGTTGGGAGGTGGATTGTAGGAGGCCGTGGATTGAGTTCATGAATACGGGGACGTAGTCGTCCCCGGTTGGTACATTTTCGAGGGAAATGTTTACGCTGCCTAGTTCGGCCGGGACTGACTGTAAATTGAGTGAAGGGAGCGATCGGTTAGTCGGGATTTACAGCGATACGAGTGGAAGGAGGGACGAAGACGTCGGTCTACGAACAAAGGAAAGAAAGGGTGGAAGTGAAGGATTAAATGAGGGAAGGTAAGAAGAATGAAAGGCAAAGTACGGGTGGAGAGTCAAAGGCAAGGAATGAGACGATACCACATACCGTACGTCATTACCAGAATCGACCCTATGCGGCACCCAGGAGCCCTTTTGTCCATCGGACGGCGACGTTCACACGGCCGTTCACCCACCGTTGGGCTGGGCTACGACGAAGTAAGGCTGGCGGCGGCTGTTCAGAGGTGAAGACAGTGGGGTCCGCGTCAGGACAGGCCGAGAGTGGACGTCTTCAGCAGGTAGTGGCGGGGTTAATAAGGCATGTTGCAGTTGCGAGTCAAGGAAAAGAAAATCTGGTGGTATGATCAGCGAACCGTTGCGCAATGGAGGAAAGGGCCACGAACTCACCAGCAACGCAACACGCCTGCAGAGGCAGGCCAGTACATTTTCGGTTTAAACTTGGAGAAAGACGTTGAAGTACTGGTGAGTAGCCAGTGCGCAGATCAGACCCATGTACAATGGCTCAACTCCTCAGTTTAGTTGAGCCCAGCGCTGCTCCAACACGATGACAGCTGAACTTTCCTGCTCTCCTGGAGTGTACGCACCTCTGATGCAAGGATCGTTTCTTGTTGTAGATATCTGGTGTCGCAGGAGATCATCCTTACCGCCGTTTTCATAGGCCGAAGATGGATGAGTTGGTGGGCAAGGAGATGAGTCTCAGAGGAGAGTGTGGCGTCAGGCAGTAGTTGGTAGGGTTCAGTTTGCGCTGAGTTCACCGTTCCGAGAGTACTACGCAGGTGAGTGCATCAGTGGTCGTGGCCTCGCGCACTCATCCAGGTAACGGCGCGGCCGGAACGGATAGCCAGTCGGTACGGACTTTGGGGTGCGGGCCGCTGCCACGCGGCACGGCGAACGAGTTGACGTTTTTTTCCGTTTCCATACAAGTAGATGTGTCCAATTCCATAGCACATAAGGCCAACGTGCCTGCCTAGGCAAATTACCAAGCACATAGGATGTATTTTGAACGAGAAATTATGTATCTTGGGTATACATGTATCTACGGCACCACACGCGGGGAATCTTGCACGGGAATTAAAAGGGCCAGTGAGGGAGGGTAAGATAAAAACACGGTCAACCTTAAGCTTAAGAATTAGTGAGTTATTGGCAACAGAAATTCTGGCGGACAAAGCGAGCGGAATTCCAAAGTTTCTGCGGAGACTTTGATGGACCGATCATCCTGATGGCCAGCCAACTTTTTTAGCCGAAGAGGCCCTAAAGACCTACTACTTTACGGTAACAGGCATACTATTCTCGACCAACTACACAACATCATCACCAGGCTCGTTCATTACATGGTCTAAGTCAGGCTCAGTGCAATACAGTGAAGATGCAAAACAGTAAGAATACAGCTAACACAAAAACGATAGACCTAGTATTGCTCTGAAGTCAAGGTGCTCCGCGGCCGCCTTGACTTCACCGTGATGGGAATGATAGCAATAAAAAATGGGGCTTGATGAAGTGTGATGAAGCGACGGGAGTCTGATCATGAGAATGTGCCGTATATAGCAGTCGCCAAGCCCGGCCCGAAACGACACGAGCTAGGCGCGTGTTGTGAAATAACCTTGAAGCCGGCTTCGCCGCAACGCCCGCTACTTGGAATCGGAAGGTCGTTCACAACTATATGATGAAATATCAGAAAACATGATCACCACGCCTACTAATAATCCACGGACGTTGGAAAGTAAGGAAAAAAAAACCATCGATCAGTTGTATCATTGTACAACATGAAACAAATGTCTTCCTCTTCTGCGTCACCCTCTCGCCTAGCCCTCTCGCCTAGCCATTCGCATTGGTAAAACATTTCCATTGCCCACCCGTAGAACAGCTGCCAACCCTCCCTTTTTCTCTTTAATTCAAGCTTGATTGCAAGAACGTAAAACATATACTGGGTCTTATACTGACACACGGCGTACAACATTGACCCCGTGTGAGACACCGGTGACAAGNAAAAAAATCATTACCAATTAGTCATAGTATCCTAACCTCGTAAACGCACCTGAAAAAACGAGCCTCGTCCTCTGCGGATGGTGGAAAAACGTCCCATACAGATTTCCCTCCCCGTTTCGGTTCACTGACGGAGGCCTAGTAGACTTGCAACCCCTCCTAAATGCCTTGCTTTGGCTGATTCTCAGGGTCAGTATGACTACATATCAGCGTTATGCGCTGTATGAAAAAAAAAAATTGCATTGGCATTGACGAGCGAGGCATGGTTCTGTGAGAACACTGTTAAGTGAGGAGTAAGAGGTAGAAGAGTTATGTTGACGCATCTTTGTACATGAAGGTGAATGTGGGTGCCCAAAATGTGGGAATGACATACCCAGTATAGTTAAAATGCTGAGGTAAGTGTTAAGCGGGGGGGGGCTACTAAAGACCCGCTACTAAAGTAGCGGGCATAGACGCGGTGCATCGAGAGTGAGTTCAACTGGTAGCTAGAGCGAATAGTTGAAGATTAATGAGCCCTGGGGAAAGGCAATGCACTGCTGTGTACCGTAGACCATTTCAACCCAACAGAATGCGATGCTAGCCCCTGAAACTCACCGCATTTTGGGTGATTTTTTAGATTTCTGAGGTTGGTCGTATTCTGGAGGTTAGCAGAGAGGGATCAATAAATAGGAGAGGAAAACAACTAAGAATACACCACAAGCCCGTTATCTCTCATTTGCTTTTGCTCCAGCCCAATGGCTGACAGCAAGAACAAGCATCCTCAGGTGCCTAATGTGCAGTAATGATGGAATGAGGGCTATGGCCTCTTGCAGTCTCAGACCCAAGGAAGCATTGCTGTATCATCTTCTACACACCCATCACACTCTACGTATTATCCTGGAACTTACCAACTGCATATCCAGTCCATCCAGGCCCATACTTTGCCCACCAGTATCCATTTCATCCACCCTTTCCATACAACTCTCCCACCCAAGCTCCTGTAACATCGCAACAACTGCTACTTCCAAGCTCCTCCCATAACAGAAGATCGTCTGCAGGCAGTACTTTAGCTGCAGATGATGCCCCTCCAGCCCAGGATGGTCGATCCAAAGGAGCAAGTAAGAAAAGGAAGAAGAAAGCGAGTACAACAAAGACTTCAGACCATTCAGCAAAGCAAAGTAAGAGCTCAAGAACAGTAAATTCAGTTGAAAGCAGTGAGAATACTCCACCTACACCTACTCCCTCAGCATCCTGTGGTATCGGTCCTCGCAAGGAGCCAGTTACAGTTGATACAAGCCCCCAAACCAATAATGGTGAGTATTCAACTTGTTGTGATTCATTCATTGATGCTCATATGGTTTTGTCAGTTCCTCCATGCTCAGGAACTCGAAAGATTGCTGCAACAGATGTTTGGTACTTTATGCGACCGCTACAGGACCACGAGAAGCCAGCAGTAATGCCAGATCCCAATGTGGCTCACCTGAGAGCTAATCCGGGAGTGTGTGTTGTTGGGTGTCGGTTATGCAAGTGAGTTAGGCTTGTTTAACTTGCTATTCAATTTTACCAATTTTTGAACACTAGAGGTCCAAGTCCTGACAGCTGGAGAATATGGAATCACCCGAATGGGATGACAAGCACCTACCAAAAGCACCTTCTGAATGAACACTTTGGTGTGTACACAACGACAGTTCTTGTGAAGGAATTGAAAGGTCATTGAGATCTGGCTGCTCACCTTGGTGATAGGCTCCCCACATCGAGTGAAACACCTTCAGAGAGGGTTCCATACTTAAAGGAACGATTCTACTACTTGCTGATGAAGTGGGTCATTGCAAATGACCAGGTATTGTCGTTTTCATTATCTTCAAGTTCCAATCAAACTTATACATCATCCAGTCTATCAATGTAGTGGAAAGCAATGGATTCCGCAAACTACTTGTGTTTTTTGGTGATGGAAAGCTTGAAGATGACGACATATCACATTGCACAAAAACTCACATCCATAATTCTTGATGAACATGCAAAGGAAATAAAGTATGCAAAGACAGAATTACTGGCCAGCAGCGAACGAATTCTGTTCACTATTGACTTATGGACTGACCCAAACCTCAACCCTTTCATGGCAGTAACAGTACACTGGTGCAGTGTTAGTGCCAAAGGTGATACTACCTACTGCTCTGGTCTTGTAGTGTTCCACCACATGCCTGGGAGTCACTCTGGAGAGACCCTCTGTCAGCATTTCTTGAAAATCATTGACGGCTATGCCATACCTGGATGGGTAAGGTCTGAGTCTGAAACTTGGGGGAAGACTAACATGCTACTAATGGGTTGGACTGATTACTTTGGACAATGCCTCAAACAACCATACATTGATGGAAGCGTTGGAGCAAAAACTCCATTGCCAAAAACCTTGGATTTGATGGTGATGGAAACAGGATTTGGTCAGTCCTGCTCTCTTTTAACCGAGAATCTTGCCGATTATTCTATAGCTGCTTTCCACATGTTATCAACCTTGCCTCAGGTGCAATTATAGCCGCACTTAAAAAGGCGGCAACAGATTTTGA
The DNA here is from genome assembly GCA_027579435.1 of Candolleomyces eurysporus. Lineage (NCBI taxonomy): Eukaryota > Fungi > Basidiomycota > Agaricomycetes > Agaricales > Psathyrellaceae > Candolleomyces > Candolleomyces eurysporus. Next base: position 31,962 of record JANBPK010000969.1, read on the forward strand.
CAACTTCTTCACCAAAGAGTGCTTAGCAGAGCTTGAAGCTTGTCCTGCTTGGCCCATTTACTGTGAGGCTCTAAAGTGAGACATTGTGGCCCTGCCTCAATCATTTATCTCAGCCTGTCAGACATTATCCCAGCATTGCCAGGCCTTTCAAGACACTACCACTGAAGAAAATTTGAAAGGATTTTGAATTGGGAAAGTGACCATGCCTCACAAAAATGACAATCCCAACAAGCTGCGCAATCTCCAGCTTCTGAAGGACTGTGAAATGCACTGGTTGTCAACTGTTCAAATGATTGGTCACTATCTCTATCTCTTTCCAGTGCGTGCATACTCAAAACAAGTTGAGTTGGCCCAGAGCTATAAATTGACATTTTTACACAGGCTATCAAGGTCTTTATTCAAACAGACATCAATTATTTTGGTGAATTTGTAATGAGCAAGGGTGAGATCAAAGTTCTTATGGACATACACCAAGTGCTTGAAGTTGCTCACAAAGCTCAAGAGCTTTTATCTGTTGAGAAGACTCCCACACTTTCAATTGCTTTCCCAGCCTATGAAATCATTCTCCAGAAGTGGGGGGCACTCAGGAAGACCATTCCTGAGCTTTCATTTGTGATTGATGCAGGAATCCAGAAAATCGAAGAGTATATGGGGGAAGGGCAAAAATCATATCTATGCACATGTGATGGGTGTGTGGACATCTCATCTCAACCTTCTGATGCATTCTCACTGTTTTCTTTCAGTTCTTAACCCCTCAATTAAATTCAGTCGGTTTGAAGAAGATTGCTCCAACTTTGGAAGGCATGGGACAACAGAATACGAGTGGATCAAAGAGTCGGTAAGTACCAACTCGAGGGGTCTATGTATTCATTCACTGATCATGCAACATGGAATTCCAGATGCTTAAGCTTCAAAAGGATCATTGCAGGAAAGTGTTGTCAAGCCAGACACCTTGTCAATGTGCCACGACAGGCTCAGATGCTGCCTTCTCATCATTAACATCTGGGTTCATGGGCCTGCAGAGTTTGGACACAATGATCTGCCAATCAGCAATGCAGCCACTGATATTAGAAGCAACGATGTCCACTGCACCTCTCGAGCTAACTGAGGCAGAGAAAATCAAGCAAGCAGCACAACAAGTGGAAGAAGACATTGCAGTTGTTGATTTTGAGCTCTCGCAATGGGAAGCATCCCTGCTTGTTCCAATGGCAGGTGCTAAAAACCTCATTAGCTTCTGCAATGTGAGTAGACTTTTGCTCTCCTGACCAGCAGGTAGTCATAACTCATTTCTCACATCTTACAGCTCAATAAATATGAATTTCCCCTTCTCTATTGCATTGCAATGGACGTTTTGCCAGCCCAGGCATCTGCTGTCAGTTGTGAGAGAGTTTTCTTGTCAAGCAAAGAGACATGCACCCTTTGCTGCGCCTGCCTCCAACCTAATATGCTTGAAGCCCTTTGAATGCTGAAATACTCATGCAGACAGTCAAGACTCTTGTGCATGGACAGGATCATTACAAAAGAAGACAAATATATTATTGATGGCCTCCCAACAGAGGAAGAGATTGACAAACTTCTCAGCCTGGGTGATTTCAATGAGATTGAAAGGATGGCTCAAGACTCGAATTGGGTTTTCACTTTCACCAGCCAACTTGATGATTCTACCAAATAGGGATGTGTGTAGTCATCTACTACTATCTGTTATGATTGTGTCTCTCTACACTACAAAGCAAATGTACTTTTATTGATGATGCATTGGGACTTAGGTATAGGTGGGGTTGTCGGCACCTCTGATGGCACCCGCGTTCCGATTGGATGAGCAATGCACGACCTTGATGCACCTTGATGGAACTGTGAGTGAAGTGCGTCTCCATCTGATGAAGTGGTGCTAGGCAGTGCTTCACTTCACTTCACCTTGCAGCAACACTAGATAGACCAGATTTCACTTTGTTTGCATTTTGATATTTGTTTACTTTTGGAGTGTCACAAACAAACATGGTCCACCCACCATGCCAAATCCGGCGTACCTCCAGGTCACTAGTGCAATGCCAACCACCACACAGGTCGCCCCTCCATGTCAACATCCCGAATTGATTGTTTGGTTCGTAATGTCACTGCTCCAAAANCTAAACAAACATCAAAAGGCAAACAAAGTGATATCTGGTCTATCGTTTTTGTGTTAGCTGTAGGAACAGGAACCTTGTGGAAACAAAGCTCCAAGAAAGGCACAGGCGCGCAGCAAAGCTGCAGGAAATGTCAAAACAAATAAGGGAGCAACAATTAGCGTGAACCAAGATGAAGACTAGTCATAACATTGGAAGGTAGCTGTGAGGAATACCGAGAGAATTCATATCCTTGCTCTCAACTGCAAGAACACAGCACCTGTTCCTCCCTAACATTGATTGCATACAATGTCCCATCCGGGCAGACCTGGACACTTGTGTCTCTTGTTTGCGGTATCATGCGTCGAATGGTACATTATTAAACGATATACAATTTGACGGATTGGCCAATTGCTTTGGTGAATGATAGGCAGTATTATGTTGCTCTAACCTCCTGGTTTAGGAGACATCAACAATGCAAGACTTTGTGACCAGTCGGGTCACAATCTCCGTCACAGCCGTCTTGTCGAACAAGAAGGTCGGAGTCTGAATTTTGCACAACAGTCTTGTCACTCTTTGTCCTCATTTTTTNGTAGACGCCAATAAGCTTATGGATTGGTCTGAAATTTTTTACTGTAGCTTATGCCGGCAGTCTGAGTTAACATGCGTTTTTTTATATTCAAAGACACCGTGGTTCCGGTTCGGTCACTACCGCCTCACCTACCGAATCTATTGACACCAGTGCGCCTATGAGAGGTGCTGATACACCCTTGGGGATGATCATGGGCAGTATCAATCTGTCGAGTTTTGAGCTTGTGCCTGACGAAACACTGACCGTGAATGGACAGCACCAACAATCCCCAGCCCCAAAACTGCCACCAAGAGTATGGTCCACCCTGGAATCACTTGAGGTGCCAGTTCGCCCTGCAGGAAAGGCTAGATGGCATAACCATAGAAAAGCACGATTAGATCAACCAAAGGCATGCCTTTCATTGCCCGTGCCACAAGAGGACAGGCAACGAGTCCCCGAGCGGCCACCGAACTACAAATGCTGGTGCTGACGACAACTTAAGGATGCGTGACAAAGACGGCAGATTTAGCCCAGTGGAAGAGAGCTTGAAGTGGCAGTTTGCACTGCAAGACAGGCGAGACAACGTTAGCATAAGAATGGACGATGAGGTCGACCAAACCTCTCATCACCAGCGCTGAAGAGAATAGTGGAAGGATGGAAGCCAGAAGGGATGGTGTGGAACTTAAGGATCCAGAAGAAAAAGTGTGGCTTCTGTCGGCAATTGCGAGCCTGGAAATAGATGAATGCCATGCCCGTCAGCCAGCTAGAGAGGGAGAGATGATGACGCAGCTACTGATCATTGTGATTTCAAATTCGGCATTTGGGCCGAACATTAGTTGTTCCTGAGGTAGCAGGATAACCTTGAAGCCGGCTTCACCGCAACGCCCGCTACTTGGAATCGGAAGGTTGTTCATGACTATATGATCAGAAAACATGATCACCACGCCTACTAATAATCCACGGATGTTAGAAAGTAAGGAAAAAAACCATATCAATCAGTTGTATCGTCGTACACCATGAATCAAATGTCTTCCTCTTCTGTGTTGCCCTCTTGCCTAGCCCTCTCACCTAGCCATTTGCATTGGCAAAACATTTCCATTGCCCACCTGTAGAACAGCTGCCAACCCTCCCTTTGTCTCTTTAATTCAAGCTTGATTGCAAGAACGTAAAACATGTACTGCGTCTTATACTGACACATGGCATACAACATTGACCCCGTGTGAGACACCGGTGACAAGGAAAAAATCATTACTAATTAGTCATAGTATCCTAACCTTGTAAACGCACCCGAAAAAACGAGCCTCATCCTCTGCAGATGGTGGAAAAATATCCCATACAGATTTCCCTCCCCATTTCAGTTCACCGACGGAGGCCTAGTAGACTTGCAACCCCTCCTAAATGCCTTGCTTTGGCTGATTCTCAGGGTCAGTACGACTACATCGATATCAGTGTTATGCGCTGTATGAAACAAAAAAATCACATTGGCATTGACAAGCGAGGCATAGTTCTGTGAGAACACTGTTAAGTGCGGAGTAAGAGGTAGAAGAGTTATGTTGACGCATCTTTGTACATGAAGGTGAATGTGGGTGCCTAAAATGTGGGAATGACATACCCAGTATAACCCTCAAAGCCGGCTTTGCCGCAACGCCCACTACTCAGGCTGCCAACACTAGAGCTTGCTCTTAGGATTTTGACATACCAAGTTGTACCTTGTAATCAAAATGAAGATCTTATCACTACTTTATCTGCTCTTCCCTGCTGTTCCTGAGACTCCCTTCATGCTTTGTAGCTGCGCTCGCTGACGCACGCCTGCGGCGTGCTCGCGCTCGGGAGAGGGTGGATGACCAAATGGCGGTTGGGAACACTGGTCTTTTTTTCTCCAAGGCGCCTACAAGCACCCACAAGTTGTACCTTGTTTACTCGTCAAAATAAAATCCGGCCAGGATTCGCGATGCGCGATGTATGCTGTGAGAGATTTACATACGATTGCTGACCCGCAGCAGGGACATGCACTCGCATACGAGTGAACGCAAATAGTCGAGAAAATAACAAATGAGAGGGTAAATATAGCGTGAGAGGTAAATGCCATACACTGACGTCTTTCTTACATAATCTACCAAGGGGGGGGGGACTAAAGACCCGCTACTAGAGTAGCGGGCATAACCAAACTTGTGATATTTGGCCTCACAGATGAGCCAGATGGAAAATGCTTTCTACTTGTTACCGCATCCCCGGGGCGATGGAGAGTCGAGGGTTCCATACGGCTGTGAGTGATCACTGATTGAGTTTACACGCACAATAGGAGCTGATGACAGTTGTAAGCCTCAAAAGCGTGAAAGGAATTGTAATCATCGCCAAGTCAGAGGAGGGTTGGGACATAGGGTTCATGCATTTGGACTGCATTGAGATGCAAAATGGAGCGAATGGCACAGAATCCGGTACGAACGCTGATGATTTTGACACCAAGGCATTGGCACTTATCTCAGGGAACTATAGGTCATATCCGGGATATGAGGACATGCGATGAGCGGCCGTGCCTGACAATATCGTGGGAGATATGCGAAATACCACTCGAACCTCCGACGAGGGGGGAGGGTAAGTAATTATACCAAGTAATGAGGGAAGAACTTTATTCATGCGATCCATCCAGATACCTTGACCTTGCTGAGCAACATTAAGGCCAGGCATAGAGAGGTCTTTGGGCCGTCGATCTCCGTCTCTGCTCTTTGGGAAGCAGTTGTGCCACCCGGGAGAGCAGACCTGCTTGGATCACTCGATTACATTGGAGCCTGCTTCAAACATAGCTTTGAACGCACAGGTGCCCTGTCCGAGATCGGTGAATCAATTTCAGGAACACGAAGAGCAATTGAATTCACTCCAGCTGGTCACCCAGACCTCCCTGAGAGGCTCAACAACCTGGGAATCTCACTCTTGAGGCGCTTTGAGCGCACCGGAGACCTCGCCAATATTGCTGAGTCAATTTCAGCTCAAAAACGAGCAGTCGAGCTGACTCCTGCTGGCCATCCAGGCCTCCCTGGCGTTCTCAGCAACCTAGGAAGCTCGCTCTTGAGTCGCTTTGAGCGCACTGGAGGCCTCTCCGACATTGCTGAATCAATTTCMGTCCAACAACAAGCAGTTGAGCTGACCGCTGATGGTCATCCAGCCCTCCCTGGCATGCTCACCAACCTGGGAGGCTCGCTCTCAAGACGCTTCGAGCGCACCGGAGCCCTCTCCGACATTGCTGAATCAATTTCAGTGCAACAGCGAGGAGTGGAACTGACTCCTGCTGGTCACCCAGGACTTCCCAACAACCTCAACAACCTGGGACACTCATTCTTGCGTCGCTCAGTCCTCACATCGGGTGGTAATGACTTGAACATAAGCATTGCCCTTTTCAAGTCTGCAGCTACCTATAATTATGGCCCCCCATCATTGAGATTGATGACAGCTAGACGTTGGGCTTCCCTTTCCTACGAACATCATCCTGATTCGCCCCAGACCCTTACTGCCTTTGATACGGCTATACGGCTCATGTCCCTGGTCGCAAGTCTCGATCAAACTGTGCAACATCGTCACGCGGTACTCCAGAATATCACTGGCTTACCTTGCGAGGCTGCTGCCGCCGGGTGTTCACTTGGGAGAGCTGAAAAAGCCTTGGAATGGCTCGAACAAGGTCGCTGCCTCGTTTGGACCCAACTGAGCAACCTGCGAACGCTGCTTGTTGATCTTCACACACACAATGGAAGCCTTTCACGACGTCTTTCGGATGTTTCAAGGCGACTGGAAGATTCTGGTTCACGTCAGGGCTCTCATATTGACATGTCCATATCAGAAAAGATCTCAGTAGAGGATAAAGCGCGACTGCATTTGGAGCTTGCAACTGAGTGGGAAGAACTTGTCCGCACTGTGAGGAGTACCGTCCCAGGCTTTGAGAACTTCCTCCAGCCATCCCCATGCTCCACCCTACTTCAAAATCTCCCAGACTCCGGACCTATCGTTGTCATCAATGTTCACGAAGACCGCTGTGATGCCATTGCGCTTATAGCCGGACTCGATGAACCTTTCCATATCCCACTACACAGTTTCTCGCAGAAGAAAGCCATCACATACTCCAATGAGCTGACGGCTTATTTACAACTCAAAGACTTGCGTATGCGTGGGGTCCAGGCAGACACAGACGAAGAAGAGGACGCAGACAATGAGCCAAGAGAAAGAGCTATACGGCCAAGCGTAAATAAGAAACTCCGTAACCAAATCGTTCGCAATATTCTTGGGGGTCTATGGAGAGAGGTAGTAAAGCCAATATTAGATGCCCTAGCATTCTCGGTGAGTGAATCTTATCTGACGGTAGCTCCGATTCTGATCCCCGTCACAGAGGTTGCATTCATCATCCGACACGACACTCCCAAGGATCTGGTGGTGCCCCACAGGTCCTATGTCCTTCCTCCCTCTTCACGCAGCTGGGATATATGGAGGCGAGGATTCTGACACCATACTTAATTATGCTGTTTCATCATACACGCCATCCGTCACTCTCCTCGCCGATCGAATCAAGAATAACCACCCGATTCATCAGGATGTCTCTGGCTTATTCCTGACAAGCCAACCGAATGCACCTGGCCTTTATCCGATCCCTGGAGTCACAAAGGAGGTTACGTCGATCCACAATCAGGCCGTTGAGCATGGGGTGCAAGCACTAAACCTCGCAGGGAGCGATGTTACAGTTGACACGGCCCTTCAGCACATGGAAGAGTTCAGCTGCATCCACTTTGCTTGCTATGCATCCCAAGATCAAAACGAGCCACTTCAAAGTCGATTCCGATTCCACAGCGGTTCCCTCGATCTCTCAACAATTATTCGGAAGAATCTCAAGAACGCCGACCTTGCTTTCCTATCAGCATGTCAAACCAGCACCGGTGAGGAGAAGCTTTCCGAGGAGGTGGTCCATCTGGCTGCTGGGATGCTCGCAGCTGGATATCGTAGAGTGGTAGCCACGATGTGGGCCATTGCCGATAACCATGCGCCAGACGTTGCGAGTGACTTCTACGGTTACCTCTCGGCCCGGCGAGCCGAAGGTGATGGCAGCGGATTTGACGGATCGGACTCTGCCTACTTTGGGGTGCAGGCCGCTGCCATGCGGCACAGCAAACGAGTCTTTACATTTTTTTCCCTTTTCCATACAAGTAGATGTATCTGAACCCATACTACACCACCAATGCAAATGAATGTTTCCAAGAGCCCTGGCATGGATGTGATAATGACCTCTTTCAAATATGTCAATTAGATATTGCCAAACTACCAAAATGATGTGGTGGCTGGAAAGCAATGATCAGAGAATCATGAATCATCTCTACTTGAGGCTGAGATCCAAGTCCCAGAGTGACAAACCTGAGTGCATCAAAACAATGCTCAACATTACTAAAAGGCTCTGCCCCATTGCCTCAGGAGCTCACTTCCTCCACAGTCTTGTGGGGCATAACTTCTGCGCTGAAGCTCTTACATTCTTGTGGATCAAAGGTTTCTTTTACCACAGTTGAAAGCAAGCTTCAAGGTTCATTCAAATCTGAGTTGAACTCTACATTCCCACTGACTTCCTCCCTGAACTCCCTATCTCACAGACACCTCCCACCATTCCTGGTTGAACTCTCTGGTTTACAGTGGTTAGCCCATCACTAATCTGACCTTTGACTAATAAAATTTCTTTGGTGCTGCTGTTGTATGAACCTGGTGTGGAGCCTCCATAAAAAGTGGCAGTTGAAAGGTTCAGCAAGACTGATATGAGTGAGCTCTACCTTTGCTTCATTATCATTGATCTTGTGGGCACTAACATCATACACCTTTTCATCATTGACCCTATTCAGGAAGCTTCAGAATCCCAGTGGCATTCAGGGGAGTAGAATTTGCCAAGTTTGGAAATAGAAATGTTCCAGTCCTTCACTGCTTGCTTTTGTTATTGTGCAGGCCACTATTCCCCATCTTGACCCTGCTCTGGAATTCCTTTGTATTTAGTATTTAGTGTGATTTCTTGCTCTTGTTGCTGTGATCCCCAGTGAATACCAAGAATTTACACCAGTTTAAATAAGGAATACATAGCATTACAGTGCTGCTATTGCACTCACAGAGTTATGCACAGCAGAAAGCCTCCCCACACCAGACCTGTACAGTGTCAAATCTATAAATCACCTCAAAAAACACTAAATTGATTATGGTAATGACACAGAATCAGGACTTTGGCAGCAGTGCAGCCATGGAACATCTCAGTCCTTCCTATAATCATGCTAAAGTATTTTCTTGATACTCTGCTGCCCTGGTGGTGTATTCTAGATCAACTACACAGCATCATCACCAGGTTCATTCATTACATGGTCTATGTCAGGCTCAGTGCGATAGAGTGAAGATGGAAAACAGTAAGAATAAGGAACCATGTGGAAACAAAGCTCTGAGAAAGGTACAGGCACACAGCAAAGCTGCAGGAAATGTCAAAGCAAATAAGGGCACAACAAGAAGGAATAAACAATTAGTGCAAAGCAAGATAAAGACTAGTCATAACATTGGAAGGTAGCCATGAGGACTACCAAGAAACTTCATATCCTTGCTCTTGACTGCAAGAACGCAGCACCTGTTCCTCCCTAACATTGATTGCAAACTCTTTTTCTAAGGAAAATGTTCTGGAACAAGAATCATTGTGGATATGTTCAACCAATAACAGTTGACAAGACCAAAGGTGGTGAAAAGTAAAGGAAAGAACAGAACAGGCAAAGTTACCAGGAAGATAACATTCCTGGACACTTAGTCCAGGTTTGACGTTTGGTAGAGGGGGTCGTGGGAGACCTGCATGATTTCCCTCAAAAAGCAATTCCATCAGTTTTGATCCTACTACTTCGGATTCTGACTAAACACCTTAAAGCACATTGCATTTTGCGGAAAAAACCAAGGATACCAATAGAGAAAGTGTTCGAACGTTCGCCTCCAGCACCAGCAGGTTTGTCTCTGACTGAAAATTTTAAAGGACATCGCGTTTTGCAGAAAAAACTAAGTATACCGGGAGAGAAAGTGTTCAAATGGTCCCCTCCAGCGCCAGCGGGTTTGTCCTCAGGGTGCATGGACCTTCCTGAGAAATAGATTGTGTTTGCTCGTGCAAGGTGTCCTGACCTAGAAATGGGCTAGTTTGTGATTGCTATTAGCTTTGAGAGTTGTAGATAACCAAAAAAGTGCTTACTTGCTGCTTGCATCCGTGGGCGCAGATATGAAGGCGTCAACGGCAGTTTGAATGGTTGTTTCGAAAATGCACTTTGTTTTGACGTTTAGGTCCTCCAATCATTCCAACTCCTCTCTGATCTCTCCCGCCATTTTCTGGCTGATTTTAACTGAGGGAAAAGGACGCAGAACTAGCAAACCTTTCAGGGACACGACTCTGGATAGCATGATGGATACACCTTGACATCGCGCGCTCGCTAAGTCGACAATTGTGCGTTGGAGTGTTCTGCCTTGCGCCTTGTAGTCCGTAATGGAATAGAATAGTACAATCGGGATTTGCTTTTGAGTAAACGACTTTGAATGAATTCCGTTTGATTGAAAGGCGTATTTAATTGAATTTGATCACACCACACCTTCAGTTCTGTTGATCAACTGGAATGGTACTGAAAGTTTTTAGTTAACATAAAATTCATTCCATTGAATAATAGAAGCTTTCCAAGGGAATACTCAGTGATACGGGCAGGAAGATTCCTCATTGGCCAAAGGTGGTACAATCTCGTGATGATGGGTTCAAGTTGAATCATTAGAATAGTATAAATGAGCTGTTTTGACCGATCGTTTTTTGCGTGATTGAAGAAGAAACACATTAAGTTCGTCTTGCAGGTGCGAGTGTCCAGGTCTGCCCGGACGGGCCATTACTATGTCAATTGAGAGGGACCGCGATATTGACGCCAAATCAACAGATTGATGACGTCACAACTATATTATCTGCCAAAAATATAGGCATTGCACAGGATCGAACTGAGGCCCGTCAAGCAAAATGGACGGATCTGGAGGTGAACGACGTTGGTCCAGACTCCTTCCAAAAGGGTATGGGTTGATGGGGTTCACAGCCACCGTCCACCAAACGTCGGTGTAAAGAAACGAGCTTTCCTTACGTAAAGACTCGTAATGCCCTGCATCACGCCATAGAACAGTTGAGGAAGAGACTTGACGATTCCGAACAGTCTTTGCTTACTTGGATCCCTTATGTACATTTTGGTTTCTGATTTATCCATCGTTCAGTGTCATTTATATTCATGCTCCATTTCATTTCGTCTTCGTAACCATCATCTACAAGTTCATCTCCGCGGTATCGCTCCACCAAGTACGTCCTCGATAGTAAGGGAAACAGGTGGGTTCCTACCGTCCAATATTACCTCGTAAGAGTGTTACTGTCTCTGAACGCGAAGATCACCCTCGTTGCTCTGGTTTTCCTGTGAGCTGAAGCGCTGAGCGGTGTCCTGGCACTGATACATCCGCTCCAGCTCTTCCAGTTCAGCCAGACTTGGTATCAAAGTAGGGGTCATCAGAACGATGAGCTCAACGAAGAGGGCCCCGAGTTAGACGAGTGAGTAGAAGCTCGTGTGAGGCTGGAGCTGGTAGATGTGCGAGTGAGAGTCGATGTGGTCGAAGCGCGTGGTAGGGTCTAGGGTGGTCGTAGGAGATGCGGATGAGGAGAACGCAGGATTTGACAGACCATATTTTGAGTCAGATCCGATCGAGCTCCTTTGCATGATGACTTACAGCTGGGAATCTTATCCAATTGTTGTCCACTCATCGAGGTATTCGGGATGTGAGGCGATATCGAAGAAACTTCCGTTACGACTACGTCCGGTGCTCCGGTCGTCGCTCGATGGGAATGATGAGCCTGCGATAAACCTGACTCAAATGAACGCCTTGACTTGTCGGAATTTCAATCAGACTGCGTCGGGACCGGAGAGGCAGCAAGGAATGGAGGCCAACAAGGAATTGAGATTCAGCAAACCGCCATACCATACACGATCAATTCCGTCGCCTGTGGGGTGCTCAATAGTTGATCTGTATCAAAACATTAAGTCCATAGGCTTGAACACATTGTCTAAAGGCTAAAGGGAAACAGCATGGCATTCAGCAACACTGGAAGATGAAAGAAGACAGAAGCGCACGCTTTATAACCACACCAGCCGAATTCCTCTAACGCACTTCCACCAATCCTAACCAGGTGCCGTATGGCACCACCCAAAGTACTCCACACCCAGCTGGCCGCTCCCATGCCCAAACTCGACGTCCCAGGGGATACAGGCGAGGCAAACAATGATGCTGATAGTTTCTCCCATCCTCTCGTCTTGCGTCGGCCTTTTTCATGCGGCGTTCGTCGATGGGAGCCACAAGACTGGTACGGAGTGGTGGAAGGACAAGCGTGCGGCCGAGGCAACGAGTTGGGCGATGGGCATGACGATTGGCCGGGAGGGCGTGAGGAGGGAATGAATCGTGTCGCAGGTATTGAGCTACGCAGCATGACGAATAACGAGAATGAGTGGCGAAAAGGAGACAATGCACTGTAAGCATCCCGTCTAACGCCACTTCGATTCCCAATTGTAGAGAACTGGGACCCTCCAGTCGCCAACACTATTCGCTAGGGTCGAGCATGGCTGTTCGCAGGGTCGTCGAGCTGTCGGGGGAGAGCCTGTAAGCAGCAATTTCAAATGGGCAGGAATTCTCAAAGTGCGAGTTTTGAGCCTGAATAGACCCATGACACAGAAACCGGGTTTGACCCACGATCTCATGAGCCCCTTGTCGCCAACGCTTCCATCTTCCAAAGGATTGGCCGTAACAGAGGGGAGAGGAGAGAGTGCCAATTGATGGTCACCACACCACACCGCCTTCTCCATTTGGATGAGTCGGCATTCGGCCGACAACCTCATTCTCGAGTTCCGCCACCTTTCCACAGACGTTTTGAGGACCACTTCCCAGACGGCGCAACTTCAAATCGGCATCAACCATTCCCCTCTAAATGCGTTGAACACTACTCACTCCCTCCTTGAAGTCCTGTTCTCCAAACGTTGCGATCACCGATCACCCCCTTGGGCCCTGGGTCCGGTATCTACAAGTTATGGGCTGAGGAGCTTTGTCCCCCATCGCCCCTTCAAGACTCTTACCTTCCTTTCATGGTTTCTTTTACTCTCGTGGACTGTTCTAAAATATTCGCAGAGTGTTTCAACTGCATGGCATGGTCCAATCGGACCTCCACTTTGTTTGCACACCAATCGTGTACACGCTTGACGGACCACCTTACATACGCAGAGTATGAGTTTACCAGGACATCTTACCATTCTGGCTTTATTCCCCTTCACTCGAGAAGTCGTTTCCCACTCGTTTTTATTTCAATATAATTCTCCACTCGTCGTCGTCGTCTGCCTTACGCCATTCTTGCTAACAGCGACTGGGACTTTGAGCCATCCTTGTCTTGAACCCACCTCATCCGTCACTTTTCTGCTCACCACCGAGCTCATTCTCATATATCCGTGTTGCCTGTCCTCGCGAGCAGTATCCAGCTGGCCAGTACCATCCCGAACTCGACGGTCCTGGAGATACAGGCGGGGCAGAGGATGTCTTGATAGTTTCTCCCGTCCTCTCTTCTTGAATCTGCCCCATTATTTCTTGAGACGTTCGTGTGGCAGGAGCCAAGACAGTAGTAGAAGTGGTGAATCGACGAGCGTGTGGCTGAGGCGATCGGTTGGACGATGGCAGTCTGATTTATGCATCACCGCGCCGTTTACATTCATGCCCCATTTCTATTTCGTTCATTCTAGTTAAACTATTGCGTTCGGTGTTCAGTGGTTTCATTCATACGCGTATCCATCCACATCCGCCTATGTCCTGGTTTTCTCCCGATATCCGTTTATTAATTCTCCCCAGTTGTATTCTCCTCGAACTACCTTACGCCTCGTCCTGTACCTGTTTGCACAATATGACTATCACAGCAAAGCTCAAGTTCCACATCGCCTATCAAATAGGGCAACCTCAGATCTACATCGGCAACCACTCATTCCCCTCCATCCATCCGTCCGTCCGTCCGATCACTACGTCCAAGTTCATCCCCCTCCGGTACCCCACCAAGTACTTCCCTAGTAGTAGGTGAAACAAGTATATATCTTCCGGTACGGCTTATTCTTGTTGAGCTCAACCTTGATACGCTGATTTCTGGTGGGTTGATCTGCACTGATACCAGGTGGACCTTGTACTTTAAGGACAACTCTGTGAAGCAGGGGGTAGGGCTGTGTCAAAGAATTTTGAATGACCATATTTGCACTCGACTTTCACGCTGGTTCCTACATCTCAGAATCGAAAGCAAGGTGAACAGAGCAGACAAGACGACTCAACTATCGATCATACTGGACAGGAACCATTGAGTCTCATCCTTTGACCACAGCTCAGGCGCCTCCAACAATTCGTTGGAGCAACCGAGCCGAGGGTGAACGACCAGCCTGCCAACGAAATTCATCATCAACGAAACCGGACGAGAGGTGATTGAAACTACTCACGAGTCGAATCTTTCCGACACCAACTGCGAACATCCGAAACAAATGAACACAGTGCTGGAGCAGCCAGCGTTAGCAGGAACCCCAAGTCTCGGATGGTACACAGGTCGTGGCCACCGAAATTCAGGGACCTGGACGAGGAGTCGCGAAGCTCCATCGAAAAAGCNAAAGAGAGGGTCAAAAAGGCGCAGAAATACGCCAGCTTCGATATTTCTCCAGGGAGGGTTCATGAGAATACCGCACAGAAGTCTTTCGTCTGTTTTTGAATTCGCCGAGCGTTATGTCAGCGAAAAGCTGATGCATTTGCAGACGGATACGAGGGAATACTCGAGATGCGGGAAGAGAGAAGAAAAGGAGGTATACAGGGAAAAGGAAAATGAAAAAAAAGGATCGAAAAGCAAATGACATGAACGAAACAAGCCTTCCCCTTCCTCTCAACACCCTCGCCCAATCGCAGCGAGCGGTATACGCCATGAGCCTAATTCGGGCTCGCGGTAGTGTTTGAAGAGGAAGATGACGGACGGGATTTGGTAGTCGATATGCGTCGCCCTGGGTTATGTTGAATAAGAGATACCCATCGATGGTTGGGTGTGCAGGTGTGGATTGATGGTGCAAAAAAAAGCAAATGTCGATAAATCCGTGAGGCCGATATGGGCAATGGCGGCAGCGATGGTTGAGATCAAAGTTGTTGAATCGCCACTTCGAGGAACATAGACATGCGTTTGAAAGCTGAAGGAAGGGTGAGATGCAAAGGAAAGAATGAGAACGAAGGTAGAATCTCAGAGATAAGGAAAGAGGACGTACCACTGACACGCAGCGAGCTGAATGTCCACGTTCCCCCAATCTCGTGTAGTTGTGTACGAGCATTAATGTTGCGATGCCATGAGCTGTGAAGAGGAGAAGTAACATCAGTCAAAGTTTGAGAAGAAACAATACCTGGCAGGATGGAGGGAGGACGGACAGCAGCAAACTCAGGGCCCTGCTCCACTGATGGGAGTAGCTGGGGCGAGAACCTCCCCAACTAATCTGCCACTCTGGAATGGAAAAGGTGCGATAAAAAAACGTACCACCTATGCCCAACCTTGGACCGCTCCCCAAGCCAATCGCCACAGGCCGGCCTCCCTCGCAAGCGTCGCGTCTTGCAGATCTACGTCCGTATTCTTCGTCCGAATGAGCAATAGTAAGAGGACTCTTGACCATCCAACCAGCTGTTGCCATCCCAAACTCGACGCTCGTGGGGGTATAGGCGAGGCAGACGACGACGTCTTGACGACTTGTCCCATCTTCTCCTCTCAGCTTTGCCCTGTTCTGTGCGACGTCCGTCTGGTGGGAGCTACGAGACAAGTACGGAGCTGTGGATGGACGAGCGTGTGGCTGAGCTGATCAGTTGAACGATGTGAGCGACGGTTTGCTGAGAGGGGGGGAGAATCGTGTAGAGGGTCTTGAGCTGTGAGGAATTATGAGTACGGGAAAATGTAGATGACGCACTATAAACACCCCACCTGACGCCTCCTTCGTTCCCAGTCGCAGTGGACTGGAAGTCTCTGGTTTCAGGAGATACTCGCTCGAGCCCACAACATCGGTGATGGGCAATACGAAGGCTCTCAGAGGCCGAGCGTAGGCTTCTCGCTGAGTCGTGAGAGAGAGCCTGGATAAGTACGACTACATNGGGGGGATGAGTTTGAGGAGGACGGACGATGCGAGCTAAGAGCCTGGACAGACCGATGGATTAGATGTTTCAATGAGGGGGAGGAAGATTGACTGACCGTAGGATAAGGACCCACAATACGGGCAGCTTCAATACGGAATCCTTAGGGGGCGTCATTCAATGAAATCTACGAGCCTTGGTGTGAGTGGGTGAGCCAGTTGGAAGCTCGCAATCCCCACTCACGTTCTCCTGAGCCCTTCGTCCCTAACTACTCCATCCTTCGCTAACGGGTCGGCTATACTTGACTCTCTGGAGGTCATACACCCTGATCGTAGTCGTTTGGACGGACATTTGAGTGAGAGGAGGTGGAAGTTCGGAGCAACCGACAAACCGACAGCGGGTTGATGCCGTCCCACCTTCTCCATTTGGATGGGTCGAATGGGCATTAAGATAAGGGACTGTGCCGAGTCGGTAGAAGCGTAAAGTAGGAGTCCATGATTCGAGCGTTCGGAATCAAGAAGACGGAAGCGGCGAATGTGGTAGAGGAGGGTAGAAACTAGTTGGCTGGGAGATCTTGCAAGTCCGGAGAGAGCACAGATTCTCGACGTATAGGAATCGAAATCAGTACGATGCCTCTAGCCAAACAAATAAACAAACAAACGCACATCCTTCGCTGTTCGAAGATTCCGTCAACAACGACAATTCAAAAAGGCGGATAGAGCGTACACGCTTGAACGTGGAACGGTTCTACCTAAGTACAGTACTAGTACCCGTATTCCAAACTAAACGAAAGGCGAGTTTGGAGATTCACCTGCAACAAATACACGCCCCTGTTATGAAGCTGCTGGCCGACCTCGATTTGATGGATCGTATGCAGCCAAGTTGCATCGATTCCAACAGGCAAATCAGCGTTGGGTAACTCAGAAATCGAATTAAACGATCTCTCACCTCTGTTTTCCTATCTATTTAAAGTTCAACGATAGTGATGAGACGGAGGATTCGTAGAAGGTTCATGATGCGTTTCAGCGAAGGATGGAAGTCGTTAATGCCGGTGACATACAAAGACGCTTGGATATTCGGCCTTTCTAGATTGGTAACATGATAACTCTCATTGTACATGNAAAAAAGTGCCCATTGAGTGAAAAGCGTATCTATACCTCTTCATTAATGTCAGACGATACAGACTAAGCTCTGCAGGCTCCCGTTGGCACCTCGGTGTGCCACCTGACGGTCTAGTTCCTTCCATAAATGTCATTGAATACACCTCTGGAGAGGAAGCTTTCATTTATCCTCAAACATTCACCGCGCCATATCAATAAAGCATTTTCTCTATCGTCTATTCCTTTCCCAACCTTACACAATGTTTCTAATCAGACGAGGCCTCTATCGCGTCTACTCATATTCACTAATGAACGAATCGTCCCGCTCCTGAGTAGGCGTCACTGCGTGATCCTGCAGACCCTCTCAAAGCGCTGGTTGACGGCGTAATCAATGCAATTAACGGCGAAAGCCGTCGAAACATAAGCTTCCGCTCCCAGCGTTCGCTTCTCCATGTACAGTAAATTCATTTGCATGAAGAATCAAGACTGAGARCCGGGAATTGAAGTCTCAAGATCATGTTGACCGCCCTAGCGCAAAGAGAAGACTGAACACACAGATGGATTCTCGTTCGCTCGTATCTATCCATCTGACGACAGCACTGGGTTCGACATGGGACATTGAGTTGTTACTATGATATAATATGACATACCCATTTAAGGTGGTAGAGTTATAAAAGCAGGCAGAAGGGTCTGCGCGAGCTCGTTGTAGTAGCCGGTGCAGTCGTCGGAGAGCACAGTGCCGCCCGTCCGTCCGTCCATTGCATGCTAGAGAGAGTCGCCTTCCCTGAAAATCTAATGAAAGGTGAGGAGGCAGCAGACGAGACGGCTCACTGGTCACTTGTACTAAACACAGCGACTGACTGACCACAGCTCAGGCGCTTCCACCAATTTGGTGAAGATGCGGCAGCCTTGCCGAACACTATCAACCAGCCTGCCAATGGTTTTAACCATCAACGAAATCGAACGAGAGTGAAAGGGGGGAAGAGTCGCTCACAAACCGAAACCTTCAGATACCAGCTCCGAACATCCAGAACGAATGAACGCAGATGCTCTGGGCGCAAGAGTAGGGAACGTAAGCCTCACGTTGAACGAGTGCGGCGCCAGCTGCGAGACATCTCCAGGTAGGATGGGATATTAGAGATCACTCGATTGAATTGGCGCTCGGAAATTGAGATCGCAAGAAGGGTTCACGAGATTGTCGCGCAGAAGTCTTTTGGCTGTCCATAAGTTCACTGAGCCATATCTGTTTGAAAGAAGGAGAGGGACATGTTATGTTAGTGAAAAGGKGACACGTTGGTACAACGGATATGAGCGAATACTAAGATGTGGGGAGAGAGAAGAAAACGAGGATACAGAGAGGCGAAAGGAGATCAAAAAAGGGATTGAAAAGCACTCACGTAAACGAGACAAGCCTTCAGAACGGTAAGCCGAAGGTGTTTTCGACAAACAAGAGCGCCTGAGAAGGGAGAGCAGGCGATTTGGGATATGTCCATGAACTTCAGAGTCGGGTCTGTTGGTAATTCAAACCGGACGACAGATCAAAATGAGGGAAGACCGTCAAATGCTGAGAGCACGTACCATGGAATTCTCCCGCATGTTCTCTCTGACGACCTCCTTGTCCACGTTCTCCAAATCCAAAGGCGTCACCTCCAAGCCTTCAACATCACTTGCAACTCTCTTGAGATACCAGTATGTTCCTCCGTACACGTCGTTCACGCTCAGAATGTGAGCTTCCCCGCCCAGTGCTTGGATGGCAAGCCACATCGCAGCCAATCCCAATACTGAAGCATATCACATCCTCTCCACCTGCCTTGATACTCGCCAGCATCCTCTCGAGAGTATTTTGATTAGGATTGCCGGCACGAGAGTACGCAAAAACCTCCGTGCCGCCAGGCTGCACGTACTTTGTCGATAGGGAGATGGTGGATGACGGCGCTTGTGCATGGGTCAGGGGATGAGCCAACGTGGACGGATAGGATGTTGAAGGCATCGGAGCGTGTTTGAGGTTTCGCGAAGTCGCCGCTGGAAGTGAGTTGAATACCCTGAGAGAGCCCCGTCGCCGCTCTTAAAGCACGCCAGGACTTGCGTCGCATTTCCGTGACTGTCGATATTGCGCTTTTCTTGTTGATAGCTGTGACGAGACCTTATTCTCCACTTCGTTCATGACTCGGGGGACATAGCGGACCCGTTCCAACAGCAGCCATGCTGTCGAGAGGGGGCTGTAGATCCGTAGGTCACCGGAATTTGTAAGGAGAGCGATGTCGACCTCGTATGGCGTAAACGACCACCAGGGCAGCTGAAAGGGATCTCTGTTACATACTAGCCAATAACTCTCTATTTAAAATCTTCAGGACGCAGTTGAGACGCACCTTCCAAACCTCTGTCCACCTTTATCACCACCACATACACACCCCAACGATCTCAATCCTACCTCTCCCCCAAGACCTACAATACCGCACCTATCTCGGTCCTTCATTCGGATCTCAGACTTCGGTACCGATCGAAAGAGACAGTGTGCCGTCTGAGATGACGGTGTAGAGATGTGGCTGCTGGGGTTGGTATCTGGCCAAGGATGCTGTTCCGTAGGTCACGCAGCGGGGGGAGAGGACACGGATGAGGGACAGCAATCCTGCGACCAANGGGGGGGCGAGCTTGACCGGACATTGCTGGTGGTGGGACTGCAACGGGGGGGGATAGCGACGGTGGATGGTGCTGGATGGGATGGGATGGGATGGGTGGGAGGAAGCCCCTGGGCCAAAGAGCCAGGAGTGAGGGGCCTGGCTGATTGTGTTCCTGAGCCATGCGGCTATCCTGGCGTTGCTGTCCAGGTCAGCGCTGGGAGCAATCCCGGTGACACCTGCCATCAACACGGTGCAGCGTTCTGGAGCGACATCTCCCGTGGCTATGCGCCGGTGCGAAAAGAGAGGTGATGAAGAAACGTTCGGTTTGGACAAGCCCTCGACCTCCGCGAGATGTTGAATACGGCAAACAGGAGTACATAGGGTGGACAGAGCGAGTTCTAAGTCTTGAACAAGGGGACGTCATTCCCCGAAGCAATGCCGAACGTTGAGTTGGCACATTGCATCACAGCCACATGACCTCCAAAATGTTCCTTGGCTTTCCCAACTGACAATTCTACTATATAAGGCAATAA
>JANBPK010000097.1:0-47940 GCA_027579435.1 Candolleomyces eurysporus
TAGAGAATTTACTGCTGTTTTATTTTGTGTTTACTTTGCGTTTGCAATCGACTGGATTTGTGACTTTTATCTCGCGCGGCGTGATACTAAGTTAAAGGAAAGATCAAAGCTATAAGGAAGTAACCTTAGGGTTAACTGTGTGATTATCGAGTACTCCTCGATTACTTGGAATTAGTGTGCACAAGAGAGAGAATCTGTAAATTCTTAATACTCTACACTACCCCCCATACTCGCACCCCCGATTTGGTACGGCACGACTACAAAGGTCTATACATACCGCTTATCTCGCACGGCTTGACTTAGAGTTGGTGTAGGTGTTAGGTTGTGTGTTTTAGTAGTCTCGCCGTTCTCGATCACTTCAACGGTTAGCAAAGAGACCCTCGCTGTGGAGGATAGCGGCCCTGTGGCGATTGAACTGGTCGTAATGGGTGAGTAGGATCTTGGTACCGCCTCCCACTTTGTTCCTAATCGATTGGTCAAATTGGATGACTCGCCAATGCGCCTCCGTTTGGTGGGCCGAGAACTTGCCCTGAATGAATTCGCCGTAGTCTGCAAGCTCCTGCTGGCGGTGAGGGAAGAGGAAAGCGGCGGCCTTGACTGTGATATTCCAGGCAATGGTCCAGTCTCCATACGTGAGTACCTTTCGTGATGGCTCTGAATGCCCAAAACTGATTTCGTGCTCGCCAAGGCGTCCTCGATTTTCTTTAACAGCTCTGACGTGGTAGACAGAACTGAAGACGACGTCAAGGTTGACGGCTTTCCCTTTGAGGAGGTTGTCCCATTCTGAGGACGGGAATCCGGGGGGGGGCTGAAGTTGAGAAGGCGATCCATCGCTTGACCTGACTGACATCCTTGCCATAGTGTCGCAACAGTCGCGCAGATTCCATGCAGGATGGGTCGACATTTCGTCGGCTTTTCTTTTCTTTCCCAAACCATGGCATGTCGGATTCGCGCAGCCGCTTCCGAGGTCGATTATCGGTGTCGCTTCTGCTGGCCTTGGTTGAACTTCCACTGTCCTCCGCGCCTGAGGACTCGGTCCTAGACCTCTTGNTGCCTGCCGTACTTGGAGAGCGAATCCGGGCGGCGAGACCGATATAAGGTCGGTGTTCCTCCTGCACCGTCTGACAACGAAGACTCATCGTCCCGTGAGGATCCATACCCCGGTCCATCCTCTCCAGAAGCGACGGTGTGGGAAGATCCTCCTCGTCGTCGGCGCTGGCTTCGTTCGATCTGTGCGAGTTGCTGCTCGTAACTCTCGAGCGCTCGTTCCTTAGCTGCGCCGTCTTCTTCCCCAAAGTTGAGGGCAGAAACGATCCTAGACAGGGCTCTACCCCGAGCAATCTCTCCTCGAGCAAATTCTTGGAGCGTGGCACTGATCCCAGCGAGTGAGTTTCGGGGCTGTTCGGGGTTGACAGGTATTGATTGGGCTCGTTTATTTGGATCCGGGACAATAGGTTGGGTCGATTGGTTTGAATTCTGTCGAGTAGAGCCATTATGACCTCGAGAAGTCATTAGAATTTTAATAAAGTGATGAATGAAGTGATAATTTAGTGTGTAGCAAGATTTCGAGCGTCGTCGCAACAGAGAAGAAGAGAAAAAGAGTGAGACCTTGAAACCTGAGAGTGAGACCATAGCCGCGCATGCGTGCACGTGCGATCCATGCGTTCGCCGCGGGGGGCAGAAGGATCGCGCCTCTGTTGCTCCTCGGTCGCCCATCCTTCATTGAACTTGTGTAAACATCAGTTTAAACTACGATGCACCAGGAATACATTGGGGTGAGGCGGGGGGATTCTGATTGCGCCATGAGGACTGAGCGACAGAATAACGCAGGGAATACAAATTTCTGAGCTCAGATTTTTTACTGACTCTCCTTACCCTAGAACGCACTCCTCTATACATCTCTTGATTGGTACTCACACATTGGTACTCACACATACTAGTTGCAACCTTGTCGACATCCCTGATTGACGAATACCACAGCGTATCACACACGACCGGGCGCACGAACGCCTCTGCTCCAGCGGTGGATGCAGATCCTCACGTATTCCGAATAGATAAGGTCCTGTGTACCCTCGAATCTTATCACCAGTGGAGCTTGGGCGCATGCGCCCGTAGCTTTCACGATGATCGGCTCCCTGACATGGACTTTATCAATTAAAACAGGTACAGTGTTGAGTATCTTCCCTCATGAAGCTACTCCGAAGAAGGAGGTGGGCGCATGATTGCTTCTCGGGAAGACAGCTTCCTATCTCACAGCCCGTGAAGGAAATCCAGGCATCGCGTTCTCGCGCGGCCCAGGATGAAGAAGAGCCCCATTCTTTGTTCCACACCTATCTTGGAAGATATTGCGCAAGATGGAAGGGATCTTTGACCTGGATGCTGCTGATAGTATCTCAACGTGCTTGAAAGAAGCGTCTTCTGCACGGCCTTTGGGCGTCGACCAATCTATTCGGTTGTTCCTAAGTCTGCTATCGAAGCCACAAGAGATGCTATGGGATATTTCTCCGGTTCTGCTTTGAGGACGATCACGATCAGTGTCTGCGGAAGTGCTATGAATTGCATAGCTATATAAGTAGGTGAGAATGAGGTAGTCGATCCACGCTTACCAGACTCGGATCAAGGCAGCAGCAATGGATGACGATAGGATAAAGCACCTGAACCCAGTAAGGGCTCGAGCCCTCTACGCAAATTTCAGCATAACCATGGTGGGAGTTGGTATGTCAATGCTTATATATCTGTGGACCACACAAATTAATGCTCAGTATGTTCCCAACGGTTTCAGGTATCCATTTGTTCATGGCGCTGTACGGTTTCTCGGTTTTCCTGGAGATGGCAAAGCCTCTTAGGAAGGGCAGAAAGAGATACATAGCAGCCAGTTTCGGAATAACAACTTTATCCGCCCTCGCCGCGTCGCTTGACATGGCACGTTACTTCCAAACCCTGTTCAAATCCACGTCACCGAGTCATTGGCGTGATCTACTTGTTGTCTCCTACGAAGAATGGCCATATTTGGCTAGCAGCGCGGGCCTTGGGCTGACTATTATGATTGGTGACGCACTGCTGGTGAGTGCGGTAACCTGATTTTTTGTGGCCGTCTGCTGGCAAGGCTCACGGGTTGTTTGCCACAGGTGTATCGCTGTTATATAGTTTGCGTGGAATATTGGTGGGTAATAATCCTCCCCATGATGACGTCCCTGTCCGGTCTAGGTCTGTGTCATGTCCACTTCAAAGTGTAATTTATGCTAATCAAATCGCCCGGAATCACGACGCATAGCTCTCTTGATAAGAGGTTACCTGCCTGGTCAAAGCAATTCTGGTGTCAACTGTTCAGTCGCCTCTATTCTGCTAATTGTGTTAACCAACATCATTGTCACAACTCTGATCACAAACCGCCTTCTTCGTGCACGCCGGATGCTGGTAAAGCTCCTGCCATCAGCGGATGTGCAAGTCTACACTGGGGCGATCGCCATTCTAATCGAGTCCGCTGCTCCTCTCACCATCTTCGGTATCATTAGCACTGCAATAGCACTGAAAAACTTGGTTATTTCTCCACATACCGGAGGAGTGATAGCCTGCGGCCTTTTGTCCGAAGGCCTTTTCTACTCATTCTGCGTGAGTTGGCTAATTGAGTCCTTCCCATCGATGCTGATTTGTTGACTTTACTAACAGGGACTATCGCCACACATGATCATATTCCGCGTTACCACTGGCCGCTCCTTCACCAAACTCCCCTCAGCCAAGGACGGTGTCGTAACCAACCCCATACAATTTGCCCACAGAACTGCTGAATCATCTTTCCTGCAGTCAGCGTTGAATCGCGAGTTAGGGCGAAACGGTGGTGCTGATACTGAACAGGGACTGAACGGCAGCATTGGTGAGCTCACCCAGACGCATATGTCTATTATCCACATCGCGCAGGAGAAGCAGAACGTCGGTGGGGATGTCGAGAAGGCCGGGTAGAGATCAATCCGGGGTGCTGGACATGAAGACACTGAATATGTACAAGTCTTGCTTGCAGTCGTATTTTGTTGTATCTCTATGTATTATCGTATTTATTCCATCTCGCGTGTAATAAGCCATGCCATCAGCCGTAACGCCGCCACGCTGCGCTCCCTCGCGACGTGTCGTCTGGCTTACATAATGTGCCGCGTCTGGAGAAAAGGTGAGGTGGCTCGGCTCGCGGTTCTTTCTTCAAACACTCACCTTCTCCTTCTCCCTCCCCGTCCTGGTTCGTCATGAGCGGTTGTGACTAGTCTGTTCTGTGTACTGCAAAAACTGGTGCTAATCCTCCTGCGGTTTCTGAATCTGGTCCGCCCTTTCCTGCCCATTCTCCCAGAGGTTTCCTCGCCGGATCGCAAGGTTACACGCTGACACAGGTGCTAAGTTTTATGGATTGGTGCGCCATCTTCGCGCCTAGCTAATCTCGAATACCGATTTTTGTGATCAATATGTATGAGCTTTGGAATATATCAGTTAGGTGTATTCGAATATCAAGCTCGCACCAGGAATACATTANGGGGGGACTTCTGATCGCGCCATGGGGAGTGAGTGACAGAATAATGCGGGCAATACAATTTTTCGACCTTAGATTTTTACCGAATCTCCTTACCCTAGAACGCACTCTATACATCTCTTGATCGGCACTCACACATATTAGTTGAAACCTCGTTGAAATCCCTAATTGACGACTACCACGGTGTATTGTACGCTACCGGGCGCACGAAAGCCTCTGCTCTAGCGGTGGATGCAGATTCTTAACGTGGTATATCTGCATGGGGTCCTGAGCACCTTCAGCCAAGAATCTTATCGCCCGTGGAGCTTGAGCGCAGGCGTCAGTGGTCTTCACTATCATCGCTTCCGTGACATGAACTCTATCAATCGCGAGAGGTATAACTTTGAGTACTTCCTTCATGAAGCTACTCCCAAGAAGAACGACGATGGCCTTACCCGATCATGATTACCGGAAGCCAACCTTTTATCTCACAGCGCGTGAAGGATGATCCAGGCATTGCATTCTCGCACAGTTCAGGATGAAGAGGGGCTCAAATCGTCGTGCCATATCCATCTTGGAAGGTTGGGCAAGACTGTTGATATCTCATAGCGCTGCAAAGAAGCGTTTTCCGTACGGCCTTTCCGTGTCGACCAATTCATTTAGTTGTCTCAAATCTGTTATAGAACTCAGAAGCGATGCTATGGAATATTCCTCCTGGTCTGCTTTCAGAACGATCACAATCAGTGTCAGCGGGACTGTGATGAATTTCAAATATATATAAGGATGCGAGAATGAGGGAGTAGATCAACGCTTATCAGGCTCGGGTCAAGACAGGAGCAATGAGCAACGATAGCAGGGAATACAGGATCACAGTGAATGCTCGAGCCCTCTACGCAAATTATACCATCACTATGGTGGTGATTGGTATGTCAATTTCTATATGTATGTGGACCACGGGCCGCGAATCAATGCTCAGCATGCTCCCAACGATGCCAGGTATCAACCTTTTCATGGCGCTATATGGTCTCTCGGTTTTCCTAGAGACCTCGCAGTCTCTTAGGAAGGGCCGAAAGAGATACATAGCAGTCAGTTTCGGGATAACAATGTTATCCGCCCTCACCGCGTCGCTTGACATGGCGGCTTACTTCCAAATACTCACCAGGTCATTTTCGAGATCGATATCTCGCCTTCTCAGAAGAATGGGAGTGTTTGGCTGGCAGCACGGGCCTTGGGCTGATTATTATGATTGGTAACGCACTGCCGGTGAGTGCGGTAGCCTGATTTTTTCCACCCGTCTGCTGGCAAGGCTCACGGGCTGTTTGCCACAGATGTATCGCTGTTATATATTTTGCCTGGAATATTGGTGGGTAATGATTCTCCCCATGATGACGTCCCTGTCCGGTCTAGGTCTGTGTCATGTCCACTTCAAAGTGCAACTTATGCTGATCACACTGCCCAGAATCACAATGCATAGTTCCCTTCTTTGTGGGATTTACACAAACGATTATAGTCCCAGATATTTAGTCTCCTCCATCCTGCCAACTGTGTCAACCAACGTCATTGTCACCACTCTGATCACAATCCGCCTTCTTCGTGCACGCCGGACGCTAGCAAAGCTCTTGCCATCGGCGGATGTGCGAGTCTACACTGAAGTGATCGCCATTCTAATCGAGTCTGCTGCTCCTATCACTGTCTTTGGCATCATTACCGCTTCAATAGTGGTGCAACGAGCGAGTGCTACTCTACCTTACGAATCCATGGGAATCATGATCTGCAGTGTTTTGTCCAACGGCTTTTTTTTTCTCATTCTGCGTAAGTTAGGCTCTTCGAGTGCTTCCTATTCATCCTAATTTTGTTGACTTTGCTCAAAGGTACTATCGCCACACATGATCATATTCCGCGTTACCACTGGCCATTCCTTCACTAAATTTCCCTCAGCCAAGGACGGTGTCCTCACCAACCCGATTCAATTTGCGCGCCGAACTGCCGAATCATCTTTTCTCGAGTCGACGTTGAATCGCGAGTTTGGGCAAAACGGTGGTACTGATACCGAGCAAGGACTAAATTCCTGTGTTGGTGAGCTTGCTAGTCGGACCCCGACATCTATAATCCACATCGCACGGGAGAAGCAGAACGACAGTGGGGATGTCGAGAAGGCTGGGTAGAGGTCGATCCGGTGTGTTGGCCGTAAAGAATTTGAATATGTACCGCATCTGCATTCGTATTCTGCTGTATCTCTATACCTATTCGGAGGGATGTCGAGAAGGTCGGGTAGGGATCGCTCCGGTGGCCATGAAGGAGCTGAAGGGTACTCAAGCCTCGCTGTAGCGTTTCAATCTGCTTGTTCTCGTATTTATACGATCTCGTGTTATAGACGTGCCTTGACCTGGACGCTGTGGATATCTCATAGCGCTCCAAAGAAGCATTTTCCGTACGGCCATTGGGGGTCGACCAATTCATTTGATTATCTCGAATCTGTTGTAAAACTCAGAAGCGATGCTTTGGAATATGTCCCCTGCACCCAGAACGACCCTAACATTCCCCCACAAATCTTATCACCAGTGGGGTTTCGGCGTAGGCGTCCGTAGCCGTCACGATGATCCCTGACACGGACTTTATCAATTAAGACAGGTACAGTTGTTTGAGTATCTTCCCTCCTGAAGCTACTCCAGAGAAGGAGGTGGGCGCGTTGATGGCCTAAGTACCCGATCATGATTGCTTCTTGCGGCAAGACAACTTTTTATATCACAGTGCGTCAAGGAAGATCCGGGCATCGCATTCTCGCACAGCTCAGGATGAAGAGGGGCTCAAATCGTCGTGTCATATTCATCTTGGAAGGTGTTGGGCAGGATGGAAGAGATGCAGTGGAGTACTTTCCACCTGGGCGCTGTTGAGACCTCATAACGCTGCAAAGAAGCGTTTTTTGGGCGTCGACCAATTCATTTGGTCGTCTCGAATCTGTTATAGAACTCAGAAGCGATGGTATGGAAAATTTCTCCTGCTCTGCTTTCAGAACAATCACGATCAGTGTCAGCGGAAGTGCTATGAATTGCATAGCTATATAAGTAGGTGAGAATGAGGCAGTCAGTCAACGTTCAACGCTTACCAGACTCGGATCAAGGCAGCAGCAATGGATGACGATAGGATAAAGCACCTGATCACAGTAAGGGCCCGAGCCGTCTACGCAAATTTTACCATAACCATGGTGGGAGTTGGTATGTCAATGCTTATATATCTGTGGACCGCACAAATCAATGCTCAGTATGTTCCCAACGGTTTCAGGTATCCATTTGTTCATGGCGCTGTACGGTTTCTCGGTTTTCCTGGAGACGGCGGAGCCTCTTAGGAAGGGAAGAAAGAGATACATAGCAGCCAGTTTTGGAATAACAACTTTATCCGCCCTCACCGCGTCGCTTGACATGGCGGGTTACTTCCAAACCCTGTTCAAATCCACGTCACCGAGCCATTGGGGTGAACTGTTTGACGCCTCCTACGAAGAATGGCCATATTTGACTAGCGCCGCGTGCCTTGGGCTGACTATTATGATTGGTGACGCACTGCTGGTGAGCGCGGTAACCTGATTTTCTGCAGCCGTCTGCTAGCAAGGCTCACGGGTTATTTGCCACAGATGTATCGCTGTTATATAGTTTGCGTGGAGTATTGGTGGGTAATAATCCTCCCCATGATGACGTCCCTGTCCGGTCTAGGTCTGTGTCATGTTCACTTCGAAGTGCAATTTATGCTAATCAAATCGCCCGGAATCACGACGCACAGTTCTCCTCTTCATAACAGTTTACGCGCCCCCTCAAAGCAATTCTGGCGCCAAATATTTAGTCGCCTCTACCATGCTAATTGTGTTAACCAACATCATTGTCACAACTCTGATCACAAACCGCCTTCTTCGTGCACGCCGGAGGCTGGTAAAGCTCCTGCCATCAGCGGATGTGCAAGTCTACATTGGGGTGATCGCCATTCTAATCGAGTCCGCTGCTCCTCTCACCATCCTCGGTATCATTCTCGCTGCATTGGCACTGAGAGACTTGGTTATTCCTCAAGGTTCCGGAGGAATTATAGCCTGCGGCCGTTTGTTCGAAGCACTTTGGTACTCATTCTGCGTGAGTTGGCTAATTGAGTCCTTCCCATCGATGCTGATTTGTTGACTTTACTAAAAGGGACTATCGCCACACATGATCATATTCCGCGTTACCACTGGCCGTTCCTTCACCAACTTCCCCTTAGCCAAGGACGGTGTCGTAACCAACCCGATTCAATTTGCCCACAGAACTGCTGAATCATCTTTCCTGCAGTCGGCGTTGAATCGCGAGTTTGGCCGAAACCGTGATGCTAATACCGAACAGGGGCTGAATGGCAGCATTGGTGAGCCCACCCAGACGCAGATGTCTATTATCCACATCGCGCAGGAGAAGCAGAACGTCGGTGGGGATGTCGAGAAGGCCGGGTAGAAATCAATCCGGTGTGCTGGTCGTGAAGAAACTGAATATGTACAAGTCTTGCTTGCAGTCGTATTTTGTTGTATCTCTATGTATTTATTCCATCTCGCGTGTAATAAGCCATCAGCCGCAACACCGCCACGCTGCGCTCCCTCGCGATGTGTCGTCTGGCTTACATAATGTGCCGCATCTGGAGAAAACTTGGTGTGGTGGCTCGGCTCGCGGTTCTTTCTTCAAACACTCACCTTCTCCTTCTCCTCCCCGTCTTGGTTCGTCATGAGCAGTTGTGAGTAGTCTGTTCTGTGTACTGCAAAGACTGGTGCTAATCCTCCTGCAGTCTGGTTTCGGAATCTGGTCCGCCCTTCCCTGCCCATTCTCCCAGAGGTTTCCTCGCCAAGGTTACCCGCTGACACAGCTGCTAAGTTTTATGGATTGGTGCGGCGTCTTCGCGCCTAGCTAATCTCGAACACCAATGTGTGTGATCGATATGTATGAGCTTTGGGATATATCAGTTAGGTGTATTCGAATATAAAGCTCGCACGAGGAATACATTAGGGGGAATTCCGATCGTGCCATGGGGAGTGAGCGACAGAATAATGCGGGCATTGAATACAATTTTTCGACCTTGGATTTTTACCGAATCTCCTTACCCTAGAACACACTCCTCAATACATCTCTTGATCAGCACTCAACGCATTAGTTGAAACCTTGTTGAAATCCCTAATTGAGGACTACCACGGTGTATTGTACGCTACCGGGCGCACGAAAGCCTCTGCTCTAGCGGTGGATGCAGATTCTTAACGTGGTATATCTGCATGGGGTCCTGGGCACCTTCAGCCAAGAATCTTATCGCCCGTGGAGCTTGAGCGCAGGCGTCAGTAGTCTTCACTATCATCGCTTCCGTGACATGAACTCTATCAATTGCGAAAGGTATAACTTTGAGTACTTCCTTCATGAAGCTACTCCCGAGAAGAACGAGGATGGCCTTACCCGATCATGATTGCCGGAAGCCAACCTTTTATCTCACAGCGCGTGAAGGATGATCCAGGCATTGCATTCTCGCACAGTTCAGGATGAAGAGGGGCTCAGGTCGTCGTGCCATATCCATCTTGGAAGGCATTGGGCAAGATGGAAGACTGTTGATATCTCATAGCGCTGCAAAGAAGCGTTTTCCGTACGGCCTTTCCATGTCGACCAATTCATTTAGTTGTCTCTCAAATCTGTTATAGAACTCAGAAGCGATGCTATGAAAATTTCTCCTGGTCTGCTTTCAGAACGATCACAATCAGTGTCAGCGGGAGCGTGATGAATTTCAAATATATATAAGGATGCGAGAATGAGGGAGTATATCAACACTTACCAGGCTCGGGTCAAGGCAGCAGCAATGACTGACGATAACAGGGAATACAGGCTCACAGTGAATGCTCGAACCCTCTACGCAAATTATACCATGACTATGGTGGTGATTGGTATGTCAATTTCTATATGTATGTGGACCACGGGCCGGGAATCAATGCTCAGCATGCTCCCAACGATGCCAGGTATCAACCTTTTCATGGCGCTATATGGTCTCTCAGTTTTCTTAGAGACCTCAAAGTCTCTTAGGAAGGGCCGAAAGAGATACATAGCAGTCAGTTTCGTGATGACAATGTTATCCGCCTTCACCGCGTCGCTTGACATGGCGGCTTACTTCCGAATACTGTTCAAATCCACCTCACCAGGTCATTTTCGAGATCTATATCTCGCCTTCTCCGGAGAATGGGAGTATATGGCTAGCGGCACGGGCCTTGGGCTGATTATTATGATTGGTGACGCACTGCTGGTGAGTGCGGTAACCTGATTTTTTTCAAGCCGTCTGCTGGCAAGGCTCACGGGCTGTTGGCCACAGGTGTATCGCTGTTATATATTTTGCATGGAATATTGGTGGGTGATAATCCTCCCCATGATGACGTCCCTGTCCGGTCTAGGTCTGTGTCATGTCTGCTTCAAAGTGCAACTTATGCTGATCACACTGCCCGGAATCACAATACATAGTTCTCTTCTTCACGGCGGTTTACACAAACGATTCTAGTCCCAAATATTTAGTCTCCT
The DNA here is from genome assembly GCA_027579435.1 of Candolleomyces eurysporus. Lineage (NCBI taxonomy): Eukaryota > Fungi > Basidiomycota > Agaricomycetes > Agaricales > Psathyrellaceae > Candolleomyces > Candolleomyces eurysporus. The sequence continues at coordinate 11,035 of JANBPK010000097.1, forward strand.
CCGTCCTGCTAACTGTGTCAACCAACGTCATTGTTACAACTTTGATCGCGATCCGCCTTCTTCGTGCAAGGCGGACGCTGGCAAAGCTCTTGCCATCGGCGGATGTGCGAGTCTACACTGGAGTGATCGCCATTCTAATCGAGTCCGCTGCTCCTCTCACCTTCTTTGGCATCATTACCGCTTCAATATCAGTGCAACGAGCGAGTATTAATGTACCTTACAGATCCATGAAAACCATGGTCTGCAGTGTTTTGTTCAACGGCNTTTTTTTTTCTCATTCTGCGTAAGTTGGGCTCTTCGAGTGCTTTCTATTTATCCTAATTTTGTCGACTTTTCTCAAAGGTACTATCGCCACACATGATCATATTCCGCGTTACCACTGGCCGTTCCTTCACCCACTTCCCCTCAGTCAAGGATGGTGTTGTAACCAACCCGATTCAATTTGCGCGCCGAACTGCCGAATCATCTTTCCTCCAATCGACGTTGAATCGTGAGTTTGGCCGGAACGGTGGTGCTGATACCGAACAAGGACTGAATGGCAGCATTGGTGAGCCTGCCCAGACCCAGACGTCTGTTATCCACGTCGTGCAGGAGAAGCGGAACGGTGGGGATATTGAGAAGGTCGGGTAGAGATCGATACGTGAAGAAACTGAATATGTACTCAAGCCCTGCCTGTATTCGTAGTCCGTAGTGTTCCGATTCGCTTGTTCTTGTATTTATACGATCTCACTTGTTATCTCAGTGTCACTGCAACCACCTCGCCATCAGGCCGCGACACCGCCACGCTGGGCGCTCCCTCGCGACGTGTCGCCTCGCTTACATAATGTGCCACGTCTGGAGAAAAGGTGAGGTGGCTCGGCTCGCGGTTCTTTCTTCGAGGAGCTTGGGCACAGGCAGGCACAGGCGTCCATAGCCTTCACGATGATCAGTTCCCTGACATGGATTTTATCAGTTAATACAGGTACAGTTTTGAGCATCTTCTCCCGTGAAGCTGCTCCCGAGAAGGTGGGCGCGTTGATTCCTTTACCCGATCATGATTGCTTCTTGCAGGAATAAAACTTTTGATCTCATAGCGCGCGTGAAGGAGGATCCAGGGATCGCTTTCTCGCGCAGCACAGAATAAAGAGGAGCCCAATTCGTCGTTTAATATCTATCTTGGGAGGTATTGGCCAAGATGGCAGAGATGGACTATAGTACTTTCGACTTGGACACTGCTGACACTATTTCATAGCGCTGCAAAGCAGCGTCTTCCACACGGCCTTTGAGCGCCGACCAATTCGTTTAGTTGTCTCCGAGTCTGCTATAGAGTTCAGAGGCGATGCTACAGAGAATTTCTCCTGCTCTGCTGTCAAAACGATCACGATCAGTGTCAGCGGGAGCGCGATGAATTGCAGATATATCAGGATGCGAGAATGAGGGAGTAGATCAACCCTTACCAGACTCGGGTCAAGGCAGCAGCAATGCACGACGATGGCTTAGAGCACTTGCTCACAGCTCGAGGCCTCTATGCAAATTTGAGCATGACCATGGTGGTAATTGGTATGTCAATTTCTATCTATATGGATGGACTATGCGAATCAATGCTTAGTATACTCCCAACGACTCCAGGTATCCATCTTTTCATGGCATTATATGGTCTCTCAGTTTTTTTTAGAGACGCCAGAGCGTCTTAGGAAGAGCCGAAAGAGATACATAGCGGTCAGTTTCGTCATAACAACTGTATCCGCCCTCGCCGCGTCGCTTGACATGGCGCGTTACTTCCAAATACTGTTCAAATCAACCTCACCGGGTCATTGGCGAGAACTATATGACGGTTCCTTGCGAGAATGGAGTTATTTGGCTAGCAGTGCGGGCCTTGGGCTGGTTATGATGATTGGTGACGCACTGCTGGTGAGTGCAGTAACCTGATTTTTCCAGCCATCGGCTGGCAAGGCTCACGGGTTGTTTGCCACAGGTGTATCGCTGTTATATAGTTTGCATAGATTACCGGTGGGTGACAATCCTCCCCATGATGACGTCCCTGTTCGCTCTAGGTCTGTGTCGTGTCCGCCTTGAAGTGCAATTTATGCTGATCAAATTGCCCGGAATCACAACACATAGTTTCCTTCTTCATGTCGCATTACGCAGCCAATCACGGCAATTCTGCTGTCAACTATTCGATTGCCTCTACCTTGCTAACTGTGTCAACCAACATCACTGTCACAACTTTGATCACATCCCGCCTTTCTCAAGCAAGCGGGAATCTGGCAAAGCTCCTGCCATTAGCGGATGTGCGAATCTACACTGGAGTGATCTCCATTCTAATCGAGTCCGCTGCTCCTCTCACCATCTTGGGCCTCATTACCGCTGCAATGGCAGTGGAACGAATGAGTAATGCTTACCATAGCTCCGACGAGGGAAACATAGTCTGCAGGATTTTGTTTGACGGCCTTTTCTATTCATTCCGCGTAAGTTGGGCTTCTCGAACGCTTCCCACCATTGCTAATTTGTTGACTTTCCTAAAGACGCTCTCACCACACATAATTATATTCCGCGTTACCACTGGCCGTTCCTTCACGAAACTCCCCTCAGCAAAGGACGGTGTCGTAACCAACCCGATTCAATTTGCACGCCAAACTGCCGAATCACCTTTCCTCCAATCGACTTTGAATCGCGAGTTTGGCCGGAACGGTGGTGCTGATACCGAACAAGGACTCAATGATAGCGTTGGAGAGCCCACCCGGACCCAGACGTCTATTATCCACGTCGCGCAGGAGAAGCGGAATGACGATGTGGATGTTGAGAAGGCCGGGTAGGGATCAATGCGGTGGTTGTGAGGAAGCTGGATATGTACTCAAGCCTTGCTGTAGTATTTCAATTTTCTTGTTCTCGTATTTATGTTCAATCTCGCGTGTAATCACTATCTGCACCTCACCATCAGGCCGTGACGCCACGCGACGCTCCCTCACGACGTGTCACGTCGTGTTTACATAATGTGCCACGTCTGGAGCGAAGGCGTGAGGTGGCTCGGTTCGCGATTTCTTCTGCGTTACCACTGGCCGTTCCTTCACCAACTTCCCCTCAGCCAAGGACGGTGTCCTAACCACCTCGATCCAATTTTCTCAACGAACTGCCGAATCATCTTTCCTCCAGTCGATGTTGAATCGGGAATTTGGCCGAAACCGTGTCGGTGATACCGAACTAGGACCGGACGCCAGCGAGGAGACGTCTACTATCCACATCGCGCAGGAGAAGCGGAACAATGGTGGGGATGTCGAGAAGGTTGGGTAGGGATCGATTCGGTGGCTGTGAAGGACCCGAATGTGTACTTGAGTTTTGCTTGTAGTGGCAGTCCGTAGTACTTCAATTTTCTTGTTCTCGTCTTATAGACGTGCCTTGACTAATATATATCAATCTAACCTCACCATCAGGCCGTGACACCGCCATGCTTCTAAGCAACAGGGTTGAATGGTTAGTGGATACATCTTGCAGTAGGCAGCGGTAACCTGTATTCACATTCTACCACTTGGATATTGTGAACAATTTGTCTGTTCCTTAACTGGACTTTGTGTAAATCGGTTCACAGTGACAGCAGAGGAAATTGGGCAACAAGATGATGGGTCCTTTCTGCCAACTTTACAACGGTGAATTTGGGCAGATGCTTAATGTTAGATAGCGCTGTCAACCAGCATTCAGCCAAAAAGCTTTGTATTCGTGTACTTATCTTTTGACTTACAAAACAAGCAACAAAAATTGGACGCGTTACGCGTTGCAGGTGCCTAGGCGCCTATCTACAGATCATTACAGTATACTTCCCCTGATCAGCGATCACACATTGGGTGCGACCCCATCGGTAAGCCTGATTGACAACTACCAGGGGTGTATTGCACGCAACAGGATGCACAAGCGTCTCTCCTCTAGCGCTGGATGTAGATTCCTGATTTAGTGCATTTGCGAATAGATAGGGTCCTGGCTGCCTTTGGCTACAGATCTTACTGCCTGTGGAGCTTGTTCACAGGCATCCGTGGCCTTCGCTATGATTGGTTACTTGACATGGACTCTGTCAATTGCGAAGGCATAGCTTTGAGCGTCTTCCCTCATGAAGCTACCCCCAAGGAGAACGAGCTGGCGCACTGGTGATGGCCTGATTTGATCATGATGGCTTGTCACCCGAAGACGATTTTTCATCTGACAGAGCTTAGAGAAAAATCCAGGCATCAAATTATTACACATCTCATGATGAGGATGAGCTGAGATCGTCGTTTTCTAACTAATTTGGAAGGGATTGGGGAGTATGGAGGAGACGCACGAGAGTACTTTTGGCCTGAGCGCTGTTGGTTGCCAGGGGTCTCCTGTACTGCGTTTGGGCGACGATCAATTACTTTGATTGTCTCCGAATCTGCTATGGAAAAGAGATGCTACGGGATCTTTCTTCTGCTCTCCCTTCAGAACAATCAGTGTCAGCGGAAGTGGTATGAATTGCATAGCTATATAAGCAAGTGAGAATGAAGTAGGAGATTCAACGCTTACCCGACTCGGTTCGTAGCAGCAGCAATGGGTGACGATAGGTGGGAACACCTGTTCACGTTAGAGGCTCGAGCCATATATGCAAATTCTACCCTGACTATGGTGTCGGTTGGTATCTCAATTTCTATATATATATGTGGACCACACGAATTAGTGCTCAGTACGCTCCCATCGATTCTAAGTATCCATCTTTTCATGGCGCTCTATGGTCTCTCGGTTTTCCTAGAGACGCCAGAGCCTCTTAGGAAGGGCAGAAAGAGATATATAGCAGTCAGTTTCGTGATAACAATTTTATCCGCATTCACCGCGTCGCTTGACACGGCGGTTTACTTCCAAACACTGTTCAAGTCCACCTCAACGGATCATTGGCATGAAGCTCTTACGAAGAATGGCAGTATTTTACTACCAGCGCGGGCCTTGGGTTGATGATTATGATCGGTGACGCACTACTGGTGAGTGGGGTAGCCTGATTTTTCCCAGCCATTGGCTGGCAAGGCTCACGGGTTGTCTACTGCAGGTGTATCGCTGTTATATAGTTTGCGTGGAATATTGGTGGGTGATAATCCTCCCCATGATGATGTCCCTGTCCGCTCTAGGTCTGTGTCAGGTTCCTCCAAGTGCAATTCATGCTGATAATCGCCCGGAATCACGACGCATAGTTCTCTTCTTCATGGCAGACCAGCCACCCGATCAAAATAATTCTCAATTGTATCTAGTCACCTCCAACCTGCTAACCGTGTTAACCAACATCATTGTCACTACTTTGATCACAAACCGCCTTCTTCGTGCAAGGCGGAACCTGGAAAAGCTCCTTCCATCAGCGGATGTGCGAGTCTACACTGGGGTGATCGCGATCCTAATCGAGTCCGCTGCTCCTCTCACCATCTTCGGCACCATTAGCAGTGCAATAACGCTGGGAGAAATAGCTACTTCTCAATATTCCGGAGGGTCGATAGTCTGCAGCTATTTGTTCGACGGCCTTTTCTACTCATTCTGCGTGAGTTGGCTAATTGAGTCCTTCCCATCGATGCTGATTTGTTGAATTTACTAAAAGGTATTATCGCCACACATGATCATATTCCGCGTTACCACTGGCCGCTCCTTCACCAAACTCCCCTCAGCCAAGGACGGTGTCGTAACCAACCCGATTCAATTTGCTCACAGAACTGCTGAATCATCTTTCCTGCAGTCGGCGTTGAATCGCGAGTTTGGGCGAAACGGTGGTACTGATACCGAACAAGGACTGAATTCCAGCATTGGTGAACCTAGTCAGACGACGTCTATTATTCACATCGCACAGGAGAAGCGGAATGACGGTGTGGATGTCGAAAAGGCTGGGTAGAGGTCAATCTGGTGTGTTGGCCGTAAGGAATTTGAATATGTACTCCATTTGCATTTGTATTTTGTTGTATCTCTATGCCTATTCTTGTATTTATATTCGATCTCGCGTGTTATCTTAGTCTTCCCACACCCCGCTATCAGGCCGTAGCACCGCCACGCTGCGCGCTCCCTGGAGAAAAGGTGAGGTGGCCCCGAATAGAAATGTTTGTGATCAACATGTATGAGCTTTGAAATATATCAGTTAAACATGGATTCGTATATATATAAAGCTTGCACCAGGAATACATTGGGGCGAGGCGGGGGGATTCTGATTGCGCCATGGGGAGTGAGCGACAGAATAACGCAGGGAATACAAATTTCTGAGCTCAGATTTTTACTGACTCTCCTTACCCTAGAACGCACTCCTCTATACATCTCTTGATTGGCACTCACACATACTAGTTGAAACCTTGTCGACATCCCTGATTGACGAATACCACGGCGTATCATACACGACCGGGCGCACGAACGCCTCTGCTCCAGCGGTGGATGCAGATCCTCACGTATTCCGAATAGATAAGGTCCTGTGTACCCTCCAATCTTATCGACGGTGGAGATTGGGCGCATGCGCCCGTAGCCTTCACGATGATCGGCTCCCTGACATGGACTTTATCAATTAAAACAGGTACAGTGTTGAGTATCTTCCCTCATGAAGCTACTCCCGAGAAGAAGGAGGTGGGCGCATGATTGCTTCTCCCTGAAAGACAACTTCCTATCTCACAGCGCGTGAAGGAAATCCAGGCATCGCGTTCTCGCGCGGCCCAGGATGAAGAAGAGCCCCATTCGTTGTTCCACACCTATCTTGGAAGATATTGCGCAAGATGGAAGAGATGGATTGGAATACCTTCGACCTGGATGCTGCTGATAGTATCTCAACGTGCTTGAAAGAAGCGTCTTCCGCACGGCCTTTGGGCGTCGACCAATCTATTCTGTTGTTCGTAAGTTTGCTATCGAAGCCACAAGAGATGCTATGGGATATTTCTCCGGCTCTGCTTCGAGGACGATCACGATCAGTGTCTGCGGAAGTGCTATGAATTGCATAGCTATATAAGTAGGTGAGAATGAGGTAGTCGATCAACGTTCAACGTTCAACGCTTACCAGACTCGGATCAAGGCAGCAGCAATGGATGACGATAGGATAAAGCACCTGATCACAGTATGGGCTCGAGCCCTCTACGCAAATTTTAGCATAACCATGGTGGGAGTTGGTATGTCAATGCTTATATATCTGTGGACCACACGAATTAATGCTCAGTATGTTCCCAACGGTTTCAGGTATCCATTTGTTCATGGCGCTGTATGGTTTCTCGGTTTTCCTGGAGATGGCAGAGCCTCTTAGGAAGGGCGGAAAGAGATACATAGCAGCCAGTTTTGGAATAACAACTTTATCCGCCCTCACCGCGTCGCTTGACATGGCGCGTTACTTCCAAACCCTGTTCAAATCCACGTCACCGAGTCATTGGCGTGATCTACTTGTTGCCTCCTACGAAGAATGGCCATATTTCGCTGGCAGGGTGGGCCTTGGGCTGGTTATTATGATTGGTGACGCACTGTTGGTGAGTGCGGTAACCTGATTTTTTGCAGCCGTCTGCTGGCAAGGCTCACGGGCTGTTTGCCACAGATGTATCGCTGTTATATAGTTTGCGTGGAATATTGGTGGGTAATAATCCTCCCCATGATGACGTCCCTGTCCGCTCTAGGTCTGTGTCATGTCCACTTCAAAGTGCAATTTATGCTAATCAAATCGCCCGGAATCACAACGCATAGTTCTCTTCTTCATGACGGATTACCTGCCCGGTCAAAGCGGTTCTGGTAACAAATATTTAGTCGCCTCTACCATGCTAACTGTGTTAACCAACATCATTGTCACAACTCTGATCACAATCCGCCTTCTTCGTGCACGCCGGAGGCTGGTAAAGCTCCTGCCATCAGCGGATGTGCAAGTCTACACTGGGGTGATCGCCATTCTAATCGAGTCCGCTGCTCCTCTCACCATCTTCGGTATCATTTTCGCTGCATTGGCACTGAGAAACTTGGTTACTTCTCAAGGTTCAGAAGGAATTATAGCCTGCGGCCTTTTCTTCGAAGGCCTTTTCTACTCATTCTGCGTGAGTTAGCTAATTGAGTCCTTCCCATCGATGCTGATTTGTTGACTTTACTAACAGGGACTATCGCCACACATGATCATATTCCGCGTTACCACTGGCCGCTCCTTCACCAAACTCCCCTCAGCCAAGGACGGTGTCGTAACCAACCCGATTCAATTTGCCCACAGAACTGCTGAATCATCTTTCCTGCAGTCGGCGTTGAATCGCGAGTTTGGCCGAAACGGTGATGCTGATACCGAACAGGGACTGAATGGCGGCATTGGTGGGCCCATCCAGACACAGACGTCTATTATCCACATCGCGCAGGAGAAGCAGAACGTCGGTGGGGATGTCGAGAAGGCCGGGTAGAGATCAATCCGGTGTGTTGATCGTGAAGAAACTGAATATGTACAAGTCTTGCTTGCAGTCGTATTTGTTGTACCTCTATGTATTCTCGTATTTATTCCATCCCGCGTGTAACAAGCCATCAGCCGTAACACCGCCACGCTGCGCGCTCCCTCGCGACGTGTCGCCTCGCTTACATAATGTGCCACGTCTGGAGAAAAGGTGAGGTGGCTCGGCTCGCGGTTCTTTCTTCAAACACCCACCTCCTCCTTCTCCTCCCCGTCCTGGTTCGTCATGAGCGGTTGTGAGTAGTCTGTTCTGTGGCCAGAGACTAGTGCTAATTCCCCTGCAGTTCGGTTTCTGAATCTGGTCCGCCCCTTCTTGCCCATTCTCCCAGAGGTCTCTTCGCCGGATCGCAAGGTCAGTTTCTTCGATTCCTGCGTTGCTCCGAGCTCACCAGCAAATCCAGGTGCCTTTCAACCAAAAAGTGCTATGGACAGCCGTGACGCTCCTCATCTTCCTTGTGTGCTCGCAAGTGCCGCTCTACGGTATCATGTCGTCTGACTCGTCGGACCCCCTGTACTGGATGCGTGTCATTCTCGCGTCAAACAGAGGAACCCTCATGGAGCTGGGTATTACGCCCATCATCACGTCGGGCATGATCATGCAGCTTTTGGCCGGAGCCAACCTCATCGACGTCGATTTCAGCTTGAAGGATGACAGGGTTTTGTTCAGCGGGGCTCAGAAGCGTGCGTGGCATCTCTTTTCCTCTCCCTCTCCCGCGTTCCGTGCTCGTATCGCCTACGTGGACCATGTACTGACCTGCCACGCCCACCAGTCTTCGCCCTCATCATCGCCCTCGGCCAGGCCACCGTCTACGTCCTCACCGGTCTCTACGGCCAGCCCAAAGACATTGGCGCCGGCGTCTGCCTCCTCCTCATCATCCAACTCGTCGTCGCAGCTCTCATCGTCATCCTCCTCGACGAGCTCCTCCAAAAGGGCTACGGTCTCGGCTCCGGTATCAACCTCTTCATCGCCACCAACATTTGCGAATCCATCGTCTGGAAAGCCTTCTCGCCCCACCACCGTCAACGTTGGCCGAGGAGCTGAATTCGAAGGTGCCATCGTCGCTCTCTTCCACTTGCTCTTCACCTGGAGCGACCCCCGCCGTGCCCTCCGAGAGGCCTTCTGGAGAGAGAGGCTGCCGAATGTCATGAACCTCATCTCGACGGTCCTCATCTTTGCTCTCGTCATCTACCTCCAGGGCTTCAGGATCGAGATCCCCGTCAAGAGCAACAGGTTCAGGGGCCAGCGAGGAACCTACCCCGTCAAGCTGTTCTACACCTCCAACATGCCGATCATGCTCCAGAGCGCGTTGACCAGCAATGTCTTTATCGTCAGTCAGATGTTGGCGACCAGGTTCCCGAGCAACTTGTTGGTCAAGATTTTGGGTGTTTGGGAGGTGAGTAGTGTTTGCTTTCGTATTGTCTGTCGTGTACTGATTTCCCCCATAGCCAATGGAAGGATCTCCTCAGCTCCGAGCCGTCGCCGGTATCGCGTACTACATGTCGCCTCCTCAGACGATCAAGGAAGCTATCCTCGACCCCATCCACACCGCTGTCTACATCACCTTTATGCTCAGCGCCTGCGCCTTGTTCTCAAAGACCTGGATTGAGGTATCCGGAAGTGGACCGAGAGATGTCGCCAAGCAGTTGAAGGATCAGCAGATGGTGCGTGTCGTCTCTTCGTTCTCTCTTTCCTTCCTTGAATAAAGAGAAACTGACCTATGCCTTACAGGTTATGGCAGGTCACCGTGAGGGCTCCATGTACAAGGAACTCAAGCGCGTCATCCCTACCGCTGCCGCCTTTGGTGGTGCCATCCTTGGTTTGCTCTCCGTTGCCGCTGATTTGAGTGGCGCTATCGGAAGTGGCACCGGTATCTTGATGGCTGTTACTATTATTTATGGATGTGAGTGCTCTTCAAGTTTGTGTGATGTCAAGAGGCTGATCCCGTTCCTTCCTCTTCACAGACTGGGAAATTGGCATGAAGGAGAGCCAAGGTGCAGAGCTGGGCGGGCTCGCCGAGTTGATGTAAAACAAAACGTCGACTTTTGCCTGTCTTGTATCATCCCGTGCATCTTATACCTTCCATTCGACTTGTGGTTAAAAACGCATTAGAGCGTTCGTCCGTCGTCGCGGCTTCGACGTGACGTTACGTACCCAACCAACCCACCCACCCATATGAAACGCGCTCCTTGCCCTCCCGACCTCGACCGTTCTCTCCTTTGTTACGCGAGACATCCTACAAGCTAATACGTATTTATGTTACCTTTGAGCAATGCAATGGAGAAAATATTTGGGCGCTTCAATAATGCGTACTTGTACTGCTTGCGAGTCTTGAGGGAGTGAGCGTGTTTATGTGCCGAGCCTGAGAGACGATAGAATTGGCTTCAAGTACAATAGTGAGTCGCTCGCTGACAGACCAGCATTAGGATGTTCGGGCAAGGAAACCAGAGAGTAATGGGTGATTGAATAAGTTGCTGACCGCTGACTTCAGTTAGCCAAGTTGGACATGATAAAAGGCGTCTATAACGCAAACCGCTGCGCCGTAGAATTTAAAGTTGGACAAGTTACGGGTATCTGTAACTTATCGGCCACTCGAGAGTAATGGAAGACTTGCCCTCCAAAGAAAAAAAAAAGTTTTGACGTGACGCGAGCTCACTTTGAAATAAATACAAAGATAAAAGATGACTACAGGCCTTTTAGCGGCCGGTAGTACAAATACAACTTCTCCAGATACCACACAACACGCCGGATTGATATTTACGCCTTCTCCACATCCCTCCTGTCGTCCTGTGCGGTATGGATGATGGATCGTGTGGGCTGGGGAATAGCATCCAGTCCTCGTTCGGCATCGGTATCATCATAGTTCCTGCCAAAATCGCGATGCATATTCGATTGAAGGAACGATGACTCCGCGGTGTGGTGCGCGAATTGCAGGGTGTGTAGAGCGCCACCATCCTTTGCAGTCGGAAACTTGGTGAAGGAGCGGCCAGTCGTGACGCGGAATATGATCATGTGGGGTGAGAGGGCCTGAGAAGGGTAGGGTAAGATGGATGAATTAACGTGGATTCTTCAGAGTGCACGAGATTTTTTGGACTTACACAGAACGAGTAGAACAGACCGGAGAATAATGGTTCGCAGACCAGAAATCCCACAGACGCGCCAACGGCGGAGTCACCAAGCTGCTGCATCACTGCTGCAAGGATGCCAAAAAGGGTGAGAGGGAGGGCCGATTCGATGAGAATGGCGACGATCCCGGTGTAGAGGTGCATATCGGCCGATGGCAAGAGCTTGGAGAATGTACGGCGCGCCCGAAGCAGGCGAACTGAAATGAGGGTTGTGATGATAACATTGGTGGTAACTGTGAGCGCAGTAGCGGCTGGGCCTGAAGCAGCACCGTGACTGCCTTGCACGTAGTTCCCGACGAAGAAGAGGACTGGAATCGTTGTTGATTAGCGTAATCCATTAACTGGAAAGAAAAAATGACATACCTACGGAACCCACTGAGGTAAGTGCGGGTAAAATCACCACCCACCAGTGCTCGATGTAGATCATATAACAGCGATATATCTGTAAGATACGATGCGTGAATCATTGGGCTCTCCAGAAGTAGAATACAGTACTCACAAGCAGCGCATCCGCAATCAGAATAACACACCCTGTGATTGTGAGGCTGATCTGCTGCGCCCACATATCGAAGTAGGTATCTTTGATGAGTCGAAGCCAATGACGACCCGAGGTTGACTTGAAGATCACTTGGAAGTAACTAGCCATGTCGAGTGACGCAGTAAGCGTGGTGAGCGTCGTGATCACGAAGCTTGCTGCGATATATCTCCTTCTGCCCTTTCTCAGCTCATCTGGCGTCTCCAGAAAAACGGACAGGCCGTAGAGCGCCATGAAAATGTGAATACCTGGTACCGGAGACGAAGGGAGACGTCCAAAGTGTCAAATCATAATTTCTCGTGAGGGTGCATAGGGCGACGTACCGACTTCAACCATCGTCACTGTGTAGTTTGCATACACAGCTCGAGCATAGGTGACCATGTTGCTTTCCAGACGATCCGGATCCATTGTTGTGGGTGCTGCTGGGGCGGGGAATCACTCAAAGTTCCTCTCCTCTTTAAGTACTAGCAAACATGCGAGTTACTTATTCGGCTTTGGTGCAGCACAAAAAAACCACCCCGTTTCATCTCTGCTCGGGGGAGACGAGAGATACGAAGATAATAGAACAAAAAAATGGATGGNTTTGACTATAAGGGGTGTGCGAGGATGCGATGTAGGCGTCCAAGTCCGGTGATATCAGAGGAACCAATTGAAAATTGCTCGATTTTCAACAGCTGTGCGATGCTCCATTTAAGCGCCACGACATATCAAAGGAGCTAACCATGTTCTCGTTCATCTTTTCTATGTTCCGAAACACCTTTCGAATAAATGCGAAGCACAGGAAAACTCAATTGCGCTGTGAGACTCGTCTTCAAACAGAAATCATGATCAGGAGGGCCACCAACCCTTCTTCCTATCGTGGTTAGCTTCACAAGAAAAGGTCGCCAAGGCCGCTCTCTTCGGAGTCGATCATCAGTCTAAACCGAGAAGTGAACTGTGGGTCCACGGAAAATCTCGCTTTGCCCAAAATGTGTTTCTGCGTCCTGTTGAGAATTAGCGATAAGCCTTGTTGTCAATAGCGAGGATTCAGTGCGGGCCGTCAGAGGATGAAGCTACAGATGGCAGCTGCCAATGCCGTCGGTGTGAGCTCACCTTTGGAAGTCAGTCGTGTCTTGCATGCCCTGGTGGCAGATGACTTGGTCAGGGTGTGCCAATAGCAGCCTGAGATATCAGCGTGATCTGTGTGATGAAGGAATGTTTGACTTTGACTGATCCGATGCAGGACATGTCAGAAGTCCTTGAGGCAGAGCCCTGTTCAAACTAGCTATATTTAAAAGTACGGGTATGTGATTAAAAACCCCGCTGAACTGATGGCGTATTTTACATCGACATGTGCAAGTAGACGTCTCTATGGGTCTGACGATTAGCTGAATCTACAGCGTGGGCGCTCCCCGCTCTAGGAATCTCTGTGAGTCGTCTATTCTGTGGCTTTCAGAGACTAGTTCTGATCCTTTTGCAGTATAGTTTCTGAATCTGGTCCGTTCCTGCCCATTCTCCCAGAGGTTTCTTTGCAGGATCGCGACAGTTTGGCCCCACCTTCTTGCTTTGCAGCGAGCTAAACCGCGACCCCGGGTACCTTTCAACCAAAAAGTACTATGGACAGCAGTGACGCTGTTCATCTTCCTTGTGTGCTCGCGAGTGTCACTCTATGGCATCATGTCGTCTGACTCGTTGGACCCCCTGTACTGGATCCGTCCCTATTTCCCGTCAAACAGAGGAACGCCCATCATCACGTCGGGCATGGCCATGCAGCTTTTAGCTGGAGCCAACCCTATGGACGTCGATTTCAGCTTGAAGAACGAAAGTCTTTGAAGAGTGCGTGGCGTCTTTTTCGTTGCCCTTGACTTGAGTGGGGCTATCGGAAGTAGGACAGGTATTTCAATGGCTGTTACTATTATTTATGGATGTGAGTAATCTTCCTTTGCGTGATTTTATTTCGTACGGGTGGCTGATTACACCCCTCCTTTTTTGTGGATCGCGAAATTGGGATGAAGGAGGGCCAAGGTGTAAAATTGGGCGGACTCGCCGGAACGTCGACTTTGCCTGTCTCTTATTCCGTGCGTCCTTCCGTTCGACTTGTAATTAAAAAGCAGCAGAGCGTCCTCCGTTCATCGTTGGCCTTGTCGCCTCGACGTCACCCACCTACCCATATGAAACGCTCTCTTTGCCCGGGCCCCGCCCCGACCGTTCTCTCCTTTTTTACGCGAGACAAGCTAATACGTAGTTATGTTATCTTTTGCCAATGCGATGGAGAAAATATTTGGCCGCTTCAGTGATGCATACTTGTACTGCTTGCAGAGATCTGAGGGTAAATTTGTTCGCTTGCGCCCGAAAGTGAAATGGGAGACTTTCAAGGGGCGGCATCAGCTTGATAAGTTGCAGTGCGCGCACCCTAGTAGTGGGATATTCGGGAAGGGAGCTAAAGAGTAATTGAGGACTTACTCTTCAATCTTGAACATTTGACGACGACCGACCTGACGCGAGGGGTGATCACCTCAATTCAAATTAAAATACAAAAGACAACTTGAGTGCAACGAGTACAACCAGCACAAGCCTTTTCGTGGCCGGTGGTACAAATACAACTTCTCCAGACACAGGATTGATGTCTACGCCTTCTCTGCATCCCTGCTGTCGTCCTGTGCGGTGCGGATGATGGATCGTATGGGCTGAGCGTTCGAGGACAGACCGCCTCTAGCATCCAATCCTCGTTCAGCATCGGTATCAAAATCACGGTTCCCGCCAAAATCGCGATTGAAATTCGACTGAAGGAAGGACGATTCCGCAGTGTGGTGGGCAAATTGTAGGGTGTGTAGAGCGCCATCTTTTACAGTGGGAAACTTGGTGAAGGAGCGGCCGGTTGTGACGCGGAATATGATCATGTGGGGGTGAGAGTGCTKGAGCGGGGCAAGTTTAGATAWAAGTTTCATGTAGTTGTTCAAAGGTACGAGATTTTTTAACGCACGCAGAACGAGTAGAACAGGCCGGCGAATAGTGGGTCGCAGACCAGAAATCCCACCGATGTACGAGCTACGGAATCACCGAGCTGCTGCATCACTGCTGCAAGGATGCCGAAAACGCTGAGAGGGAGGGCCGACTCGATGAGAATGGCGACTACCCCGGTGTAGAGGTGCATATCGGCCGATGGTAAGAGCTTGGAGAGTGACCGGCGCGCCCGAAGCAAACGAAATGAAATGAGGCTTGTGATGATAACGGTGGTTGTGACTGTGAGCGCGGTAGAGGCTGGGCCTGAAGCAGCACCGCCTTGCACATAGTTCCCGACGAAGAAGAGGACTGAATTCGTTGTTGATTAGCGTAGTCAATTATCTGGAAAGNAAAAAAGACATACCCACGGCAGCCACCGAGGTAAGAGCAGGTAAAATCGTCACCCACCAGTGCTCGATATAGATCATATAGAGGCGATATATCTGTGAAATACGATCCGTGAATCATCTAGCTATCCAAAATCAAGATACTATACTCACAAGTAGCGCATCCGCAATCAGAATAACACACCCTGTGACTGCGAGGCTGACCTGTTGCGCCCACATATCAAAGTAAGTGTCTTTGATGAGTCGTATCCAATGACGACCCGAGGTTGACTTGAAGATGATTTGGAAGTAACTGGCCATGTCGAGTGACGCAGAAAGGGTGGTGAGCGTCGTTAACACGAAACTTGCTGCGATATATCTCCTTCTGCCCTTCCTCAGGTGTTCTGGGGTCTCCAGAAAAACGGACAGACCATAGAGCGCCATGAAAATGTGAATACCTGGTACAAGAGATGAAGGTAGTTGTCCAAAGTGTCAAATCGTGAACTCTCGGCCGGGGAGAGTGCGTAGAGTCACGTACCAACTTCAACCATCGTCAATGTGTAGTTTGCATACACAGCTCGAGCATAGGTAACCATATTGCTTTCCATACGATTTTGGTCCATGGCTGCGTGGGCTGCTACTGGGGCGGCGAATCATTCAAGTCCCTCTCCTCTTTAAGTACCAAGCATGCAGGGTACAAACTCGGTATACTCGGCTCTGAGATCAGGGCGCGGCGCAAAAAGGTACCCCATTGAATCTCGAGTTGTGGGCACGAGAGATTCGAAGACGATAGGACGAAATAAATATTTCGACTACAAGGGATGTGCGAGGATGCGATGTGGGCGTCTTTGAGAGATAATTGCAAATAGACAGACCAGATTGCTTCTTTTATTTGTTGAGTTTTGGAGCTGTGCACACAAACATGGTCCGCGTGGCATACCGAATTTGGCGTACTCACCGTTCAACATCCAACCAAAAACCAGGTCAACCATCCGCCATTCCACATTCTATCAAAATGGAACAGACCTTTCCTCATGTGTCGACAGCTACCAATGGCCATGGTGTGGCGAAGGATAGAGTATGAGCAACGATTTCAACCGTGTGCCAATCCGCCATCAACCACGCTCCATTTGAGTGTTTGGCTGGATGCGCCACCGCCCACAACTGAACAAATATCAAAGGCCAAAGAAAGTGTGATTTAGTATATCTTTTGGTAATCAGGTGTAAGCGCTACGAAATTAAAAGAGCCAAACGTATTGGAATGGTTGTCCGATTTTGAAGTTGTGCGAGGATCCTTTTACACGCCATGATATCAACAGCCGTATGAGGCATCTGTTCAACGCCATGACGTATCAACAGAACCAAAGGTCTTCTCGTTCATCTTTTCTATGCTTCCAAACACCTTGTGGAGTAGGTGTGAAGCGCAGGGTGACTCTTTCCGATATGAAACTCTTATCAAGCGCCGAAGGCTCCGGTGTTTGTCCTCCAACTGAACGAAATCATGATCGGGAAGGCCACCGACCCGTGCGTCCGGTTCTTCCTCTCGTGATCAACTTCATAGGAAAATGGCTTCAGGGCCGCTCTCTTCGGAATCGATAATGAGTATAAAGCGAGAAGTGAACTGTGGAACCACGGAAGTATCGTTTTGGGGCCCAAGATGTGTTTCTGCGTTGGCAATAAGCCTTGGATGTCAACAGCGAGGATTCCGTGTGGGTCTGCCGTAGATGCCTGTTATAGCACCTATTCAGAGAGACAGGAATGTGTACTGAGCAAAGCTGAAGGTCGTCGAGTGCGGAAGCGAAAAAGCAATTCTTACCTCGAGCGGGGAGCGCCCAGGGATGTGGGTCGGGCTTGTCCTCAGACTCGGAGAGACATTTACTTGTACCTGTCAACGTAAAGCACGCCACCAGTCAGCTGGTTTTGCCATCACACACCCGTACCTTTATCCTTTATAGCTAGCTTGGACAAGGATCCGACTTAAGGACTTGTGATATGTACTGCATCAAATCAGTCAAAGTCAAACACACCTTTATCACACAGATCACGTTGATATCTCAGGCTGCCGCTGGCGTTCGGCGTTGCTCCTCAGAGTGCACTTTGACCAAGTCTGTGTCCCTAAATGGTAGCGGAAGTATACCAGGTATGCAATCCGTGACACGAACTCCTCCGACTTCCACGGTAGTGGTATGTTGGGTCCTACTTCCAAATGATCGGCAGCAGCAACGCCCAAAGGTTATCTAATTGATACAATGGCCAGTCCTGGACGCTTGTCGCCCTCAACGTAGATCAGGTCACTCATGAGCTTCATTCTATAGCCTATTCAGGGAGGAAGTTGCCAGCCGACGCGCTGCAACCGACAGCTCAACGACTTGGCACCGAAATGATCTTAGAGGATTCGAGTACATTACAGAGACTTATTCCTAGTACCATTGTCATATTTGAATGAGATGAATTTGACAGCGAAATATAGACAGTCGTGACTTCTGAAGTGCCTAGCCTCGCTCCATGTCAATCCGATAAGCCTCTGATCCGAAGATCCGATGATAATAACTCAGATTTAGCATGCTCCCGCATTTTTTCAAACGCGACAAAACCAACCAGGCTGTGTCCAGGAATTGCTATCCACGACCGCCACTGTTTCCTCTATGTTTCTGGGCTTTCGAAAGACGGAGCTGTATCGAAAGGCTTGGTGCCTATGATACCTCTGAGAGGCCTCTTGTCCAAGCACCTCCCAGTACGGTGTCAAGAGGTCCAGCGGAGGTGGAACATTGTCATCTCGAATGGACAAAATTTTATGAAGCGAAATTCATCATAACCGAGACTCCTTTCTTCGTACAAGACCAGGGCTGGAGCTCTGGAGACGATACGAGCCTGGCGCCTAGCGCTTGCAATCAGTTGCGATCGGTGATGGGTTGGTTTTTGGCACCGATCCGGGGAGTAGACCGATACTTCCGTTGTCGACTGATCTCCGAGCTTGGCCGGTGGCGCTGGGTGATTTACGACAGGTGGCGAGTGCAAAGGACCCGTATCATGATCTAGGGGCTCGGAAGGTTTGGAAGCATCTTACGCATTCCCATGTCATATCTTGAGCCCAGCTTGGTGGAGGGTAAGAGTCAGCAAATCTGACCTTGGTACGAGAAAAGAAAACAGCGCTGGCAGTCGCCTGTCCCAGTGATCAACGTAAACTGACTGAAGATACCGCACGCTGGCCACACTATGACCTCCCAAGAGGCAACAACCGCGCGGTCGG
Source organism: Candolleomyces eurysporus (assembly GCA_027579435.1). Classification (NCBI taxonomy): domain Eukaryota; kingdom Fungi; phylum Basidiomycota; class Agaricomycetes; order Agaricales; family Psathyrellaceae; genus Candolleomyces; species Candolleomyces eurysporus. The sequence continues at coordinate 29,637 of JANBPK010000097.1, forward strand.
ATGTCTACAGCCACCATCGCAAAGATGAATCAATAAATTGGAACCACAGGCCGTCGATCAAAGATCTTCAGGACTAGGAAGGCGAAAAGGTCTATTCATTCGGATTCGTTGGCTCTTTGTCTGCAAAGTCTGCACCCGCTAGCATCTACTCGGACAAAGTATACGTCGTTACTTACGTTCAGTCTACATAGCGATGCGCCACGCGTGATCCGACGCATAAAATTCATCATTTCACCTCGTTGATGTTGATGGCGAATCTCCTTCCCCGGCCCTCTCTCTCCCACTCTCGTCGCCCTTCAACGCCATTTGGTCTGGGCATATGATAGGAACCACTGCGCGACAGGAGCTGTGATACTAGCATATGTACTATATATCACGATGAAACATACTAGTATCGCCCCGAAAAACGCCCGTCTCTCGTTTCCCCACCCTCGTCATCTGCCGCTTCGCGGCTAATGGAACTGTTCTATCTCATAGGCTCTTCAAGTTTGGCACAATATGTAGAGTGGGCTAGGAAAACGGAGGTGAGCTCGTTGATGATATTTATCTTATTTCTCAGCGCGTTGACGATAAGGTGGTTAGTCAACCATGCGTAGGTCCGATATGCATGCGCAGCTTGATCACAGCTGACCGGAGAGAGCCCTCGCCGCCCTTACAGTCGCGTTCCATATTGCATATGTAAGTTCAATCAGGTCCCTCTCTCACCCTGAGGGCTCGGGGCTGACTTTCCCTCCAAGATCTACTACTGTCTGACAACCATCAGCGAGGAGGTATGGTAACCAGTCGAGCTAGTCGAAGGTACATGAGATTGAGGGTTTGCGAGGGCAGGTAGAGCGGATATGGAGGCAGCGGTGGAGCTNGGGGGAAGCTTTTGTTCTTGCTCACTCGATACGCACCCATCGTCGCTCTCATCTGCAATCTTCTCAGTGCGTAACAGCCAGGTCCTGTGCTCCTCCTTCCTGCCTGATCGAACGCGTTCCCAGCGAACTTCAGGTTCCACTGGGTTATCAGTACGAGTGGGTGTATGACGCTGGATATCATGCATTCGGGTACACTTTTTTTTTTTCTCTCAGACTTGTGTTTCATCGTGCTGATAGCGGCCGCTTGTCAGTGATGGATCTCATTGCAGCGAGCGCGGCAGAAAGTATGTACACGTTACTAGAGAATGAACTGCTGATTTCGAATTTTTCTCATCTCTCCGCCTCTAGCCATCCTGCTGCTGTGTCTATACGCCCTGCTTGGTGCGAAGCGGATGTGGTTCTATGTTTTCATCGGTCTTTCTCTGGTATGTCTCTTCTTTCCTCATACTGCTCGATATTGAGAGCGACGTTGTTTTGCGCCTTCAAGGGGTTTACTTTTACGCTTTTCATTTTGATATTGACCGATATCCGGCACCAGAAAGGTCAGTCTCTCCTTCCCTCGAGGTCTGGAATCGAAGTCTTATTTTATCTTGAACTTCGTTCTCTGCATTCATTTCAGCAATTCTTGAGTCTGCTCTACCAGAACACATGCGGCTCGGATACCCATGTTACTTTGATTCGTCGAAACAGTCACCTACAATTTATGGTGTTGTAGCTTATCTCTCTTTTGCCAGGACAACTCGTGAGTATAGTATAGTCCTAACCGCCGTAATCTCACTTAGAGTGATTATCCTTCGTCCAGTGGCCGCTATCCTTGGGATGACGACCTTCTTCCTCCGTTATCGTCGATCTACGAGTTCAATCCTCAAAGTCATGGTTCGCGAAGGAGGAATGTACTATCTATCCACTGTTAGTGAGTAGTTTTTTTGAATCCTCCAGTTACGATGGCGATTGAATGACGCTTCCTTCGCGCGCCCAGTACTTCAACTAATCGACGCTATCATTCGTACTCCAAACATCCCAGTAACGATCAGTGAAGCAAACTTCGCGGCTTTGGCGATCGCGGTCTATTCGTATGTTACCTTGTTCCTTTCCTTTCTTTCGAGCCCTCCCAATCCTGATTGAACCTCTCCTTCACTTTCCAACTGCCAGACTTCGAGTCCTAGCCGTCCCAATATTCGCCAATCAGATGCTTCTGAATATGAAGAAGGTGAACGATATCAAAGATAACTCGTTTGCTTCGACAATGTTCTTCACGAGGACACCAGGGCAGGATGGGTTTAGACATGCTCCGGGACATGCTGTCTACGACTTTGGAGCTGATCGAACTGGGCGGCTGTGGGCACGAAGTTCATCATAGCTGACGATAAAGTAAACATTTGTAATACCACTCCACGACTCTCAGACCGCTCGGAAGTTGCTCCGACGATTCGACCAGTCGGCTGAGCTTTCACGATTTGGCATGAATTAGAAGCACAACAGGCGCTCGATCCATTCAAAGGCTGTTTGCGCCTTCCTGGCGAGTAAATGCTGCGATGTCGGAGGTACCCGCTGGGAAAAGCCTGAGGCTGGATGTTGAGAGGACGAGCTGCTTCACTCGCCTCGAAGAAGCTGTGCAAATTATCGAAGCCTCAAGGATGTTTTCTTGGCATTAGCAACAAGCCCGGCAGGCCCGGTGTATCCATGAACGATTCCGGGAGACCGTCGAAGCACATGCTTTTGGAGCCACTCAACTGGGGCCGCCACTCCGCAGGCTTCGAATCTCTGACGATGCCTTTCTTCAGATTGGTTTCCGTAAATGGGCGGCTGGAGCATAAACAAGTGAAGAATGGAATCACCTACATGTTAAATGCTAATGAAAATGAATCAATGGTTTGCCAAATCCTCGGCCGTCTATTCACTTGTCATTGCTCCCACGTTTGCCTCACATGGTCACCGGCGGAAGTCTCCCCCTGCGGTTGTATTTCTCGGTCGTTGTTTGGCACCGGTGAGGTAACGTTGGCAAGATCCATATAATTATCAACTGCCTCCAGCTGAACAGGGACTCGGTTCCATAGTGCTCTTATCGTCTTCTTCGCTCAACGACCAGGGTGATTGGTATCGGGATAGGACTGACTCGCCATCCTGAATGAGGGCTTGCACGTCATGGCTTCCAACATCCCCCCTCCCGTCTTGTTCCTGTTCCGTTCACTCCACGCCGAGATGAACATCTCGCTCATTGTCATAGGTGCGTCACGCCAGAACTAGCGTTTAAACTATCGTTTGAGCTAGGACATAGGAATCCAACTCTTCATGTGCATCTATGGACAAATTCTCTTTACGGAATCGCCAGATCCTCTACGAAGAGGTCGACTACCCTACATCGTCGTTAGCTGGACCATATTTCTTCTCTTCACCCTCGGCCAGACGATCAACAGTCACTTCGTCTTCAACATCGTATCGGGCATCGTGCCTTTAGAAGAGGCAAAGCAAGATGCGTTGATGATCACAGGAACGGTGACTGTCGTCGCCATTCAGTGGGTTGGAGATGGGTTATTGGTGGGCATTCTTACCTGCTTTCTCCCACTCTTAGCATGACTAACTGCTCTACTGGCAGTTATACAGGGCGTATATCATCTGGTCCGATAAACTCTGGGTTCTCGTACTCCCTTTGCTGACCTACCTCGCTACTATCAGTGAGTTCACCGATTGAGTCCAGCTTCGAAACATCGAAGGCTTATCACGATTTCTTAGTTATTGGCATCCTCCAACTGATCCCACAGGTGACGAAAGACCCTTCAGGGAGCCCCAAGTTCACCTCAGCTTGGATATATCTCAGCGTCGCTGTCAACGCCTCAATCACCGCCCTCATCTCTTTCCGCCTTTTGATGGCACGTCGCTACTTTAGCCGAGTCTTACCATCTGGGCCTCAATCTACGTTGGATCTGAAGCTCTACAGAGGAGTGGTAGCTATTCTCGTCGAGTCTGCCATGCCTCTTTCTTTTTCGGGGATTGTCTTCGCTGCTGTTTACGATCCGAAAAACGTAGAACAGCAGATTGTGAAGACCACCTTCTTGTGCCTCTATTTTTCTTTCAGCGTAAGTATGCTTATTTAACTCTGGTTCTTGTGTGACTGAAGAGTGCTTGACTAGGCGCTTGCCCCTCAAATGATCATATTCCGAGTTACGACCGGTCGCTCAACGTCCAGCCTGAAGCACAAAGCCAGCGATTCTCTGGAATCCCAGAGCTATGGGGGACCTCCAGAGTCCCTTGCATTTGCGCATACAGTCGGAGAACACGAGCCGAAGCTCGAGTCCCGCCTTCAGTGACCGTTTGGTGGGAGCCTCTGCACATTGCAAAGTGAGTCTCGTGTGAATCGTTACATATAATGGAATCACAGTCACATCTTTCGATCGTCTGCACCACTACCAGTAGCTACATGCTATTTTTAAAGCCATTATTTTTGTGGATTTTGGATGGAGTGACTTCGACGTCTCCCCACAGAAAGGCCCATTCCTCGAACAGTGACATAATTGGGCTTTAGCATTGCGGATGCTGTGTTTGTGATGGCTTTGATGTGTGCGTACATGGGCACGTCACCTGGTTCTGAGAGGTTGTCAAACTGTCGATTGTGTTTGTTCTTCAGGCTAAAGACTTTGCTTTCAAGCTGTCAACCTGGTGGTGCGATGCGCAGCTGAGTAACGATCATGATTGACGAAACCACTTCTCGAATCCTGGCTCAGGCGAGCCCATGCCTCTTTCTACGAACCTAAACGAAGCAGTGGGTGGGATCCTGTTCACTAGAACCGTTACAGGCTCCTCCACAGAGATCCCATCTCCTAAATCAGCACAATTATNCCCCACTCCTGCTCGGAGATTATGACCCCTCAAGCCTCATGTGTTCAGGCTTCTGTTGCAAACTCTGGCAAAGGGAACGATTATCACAGTCAAATCCAGAGGTCTTCATCGAAATTCTCCGAATATATGTGGCAACGGCACTCAAAACCATTTCGGAACCTGGCGGTCCCTCAGAACATAGACTGAAGATCGTCCTTATGTAGATCACTCACCGAAGTCGGTTGGCGAAACGATTTGAAGCGCTCGACATGCTGTACTCCAATACTTTATCGTCTGCGAAGGAAGCGTACGGAGCTGTTGACACTCACAGCGGACGTGACTTCGTCTTTCTTTCAGGGCTTATCGATTCGATACTACCTTTAGCCTGATTAGTCGGCTGTTTCCAATGTCGGTCGAAAACCTTAGCGCTGTCTTCACCCAGGAACGTAAGGCCGATAAATTAATCGTTTCGGGTCTTCGATATCTTGAAGGGATCAAAAAGATTGATCACGTCTACACCTGTACCACGGGCCATGAAAGTCGCACACAAGGCTTGCCCGTATACTACTCGCTTTTCCACTCACCTTGCAAATCGCTCCTTCCAACGTACCACTCAGTTTTTCACCGAAACTCGACTCTTGTGAAGACGAATTTACTAAACGAGTTACAGCCACTAATTAGCATCCAACTGTTGCTCGTTAGAGTGCCGAAAATCTGGGAGGAGCTTCCGTTTCCCATTTGTCGCGGACGGCGCTCGCTGATGCAGGCTATGCCACCGTTACTGGGAATCGTACGGCATACGGCGCTGCCCTTGAGATTGTTGATCTCATCCAAAACTGCGACGAATGGAGCAAAGTTAGGCATTCTGCTTCCATTGTCATACCGAGAGTCTTCAGACACCGTCAGCTTCTCGTACGGGGTGGTATTTGTTCGTGTCATTGGTGATCTGAGGGTACATAGCCTTCCTTCGTCTCCAGAAGTGTGCTGAATTGATATCATCCCCTCTTGGGAAAGAAAGGGCACATTGAACTGTTTGCGGCTGAGAACGGCTTTCTCGCGAAGTGGGCGCGTGACGTAATTTCGAAGGATGGGAGCTTGAACTCAGGACACAGATGTTCGAGGACGTCCGAGGACGTCGGTGGACGTACTGGAGACTTGGACTCAAGCTGTAGCGACACGACTCCGATTCCTGTAGCCAGAGCTCGTCTGACTCAAAGTATTATTCTTGTTATAAGAGGAATGATTACTCACTTGGCCACAACCGACCGGAATGATCATGAGAGATGGATGGCATATATCGCTTGCGCAATACTGTGAGTCGGTGAATGAGCGGTTGTCTGGCGTTCAAAGATCAAAGGTTTGAATACGAGTAGTGATATAGTACGCTCCCAACAGATTTATCATTGTGGTGAGATAGATTCACTATCATGGAGACATCAACCTAGAGAATGCATCGTTTGATGTGACTGATATGTCAAAACTCTAATGCGTGACTGATCGAAGTGTATGTTCGTCGCTAAGCCTATGTAACAGCAGGCGACGAAACGATAGACCCACTTTACAGAAATCATTGTAGTTGATCTTGTTTAGTTGTGGAGCTGTGTACAAATAAAACCATGCCCAATTCGGTAGGGAAACTCAACCGCCTAGCCAAAATGCATCAAGATCCGAGAATAACCAATCTATGTACATGGACTTCATAAGACCTTCTCAAGCAATCTCTACGGGAAACCGTCACAAATGCCCCAAGAAAAGAGAAATAATGGCTTCTAGTGACATCCCATGTATGCAAAACTGAGCCCCCAGGCAAGAGTGAGCAAGGTCGTACATCAGCATACTGTTCATGGAATGCAGCCCACCGAATTGGGCATAGTTTTGTTTGTACAACTAAACAAGATCAACTACAGTGATTTCTGTAAAGTGGGTCTATCGTTTTGTCGCTTGCTGTAATGCAAATGCGCACCTTTCCACCCAGTCCCTCTATCGGGGTTTCGCTTCGCGACTTATAGAGGGCTGGTCACGAATCTAGATCTAACAGGTGACAACGTTGACCCTGAGCATCTAACAAGAGGCCTCAGATTTCCCGATCTCTTGATTCTACTTCCACTTGTCCCCAAACTCGCCGGCGTTCAGAATTTAGCCGAGTTAGTGCATTGAAAGTTCGTTTCAGATTATACATGGACCACGGCGGCTAGCAAAAGAGAGCTCTGACGACTCATCTAGTCGGGGCAGTGGACATAAAACCTGAGCGAAGATGCTCGACCAACCTCATCTTCAGTCTCGGTTCCCAGTGACTTCTCCCGGTATTGAGGTTGAAGGACCAGGGCAAGAAATTCACAGGCTCAAGCTCTGCAGGTGAAATCGAAAGGACCATGGCCGACGGTGAGTCGTTATTTGTTTTTGGTTGCTCGTTTTGACGACTCCCTGAACTCAAATACTGACTTGCCCTCTCGCTCTCTTAACCACAGGCTCGTCCGCAAAATTCAATAATGCTGCACAAAGAGCTTATGGCGGCGTTATCACGCCTGTCGTCTACGTATGGGAGACGAATGACCCCGTCAAACCGTGGTATGCAGAGGCAAGACGTAGGTACCCATTTGTGTGCCACCCTCTTCATCGTTTGGCTAACATTTGGCACGCCGTAGTCCTCGATGGCAAAAAAGTCGTAGCCAAGTTTGCCCAGGCATCAGCAATGAGACGGCAAACGGCGAAGGACATCGCCGCGAGAACAGGGCACCTCTGGCTCATCGCACAGCACCCCAATATTGATCTGGTCAACGTTTGAGAGAACACTGAAATCCTCAATGCTGGCGAACCGATGGACTCAATAACTTATGCAGAGTGATGCTAATTTATGGTGGACTATGATGTTGAGTTCCTCTATGTGCAATACCTATGTTCTACCTGTAGTAGTATACGCTCCATTATTCATGGTAGCTATCTCCTTGACAGATGATCATAGAACAGAGAAGCTCGAAGTGGGCCGTCGCTGCACGTGGCAGTTTTTCCGGGGCATTCTGACAACACAGATCAACACTTACACGAAAGACCAGAGGACAAGGAATGGATAAGGGTGACCCATGAACACATTAGAAGCAGGGTTTACAGTGGAAATGGAGATGAGGCGAGCAAATCGCGCACAACACCACGCTGCTGGCTCTACTCTAGGTGGCAACAAAGATCTTCGATTTCTTCAGGATCTTATCACGGCCGAGAAGGTGATCATTGCGTATGTCGCATGTTATGAATGCTGCATTGTGCTGGTTTCAATAAAGCTTGCGGAAATCAAGTGCGCAGCCTCCACCTCCGGACGCTGCGCCTCCCCGACCGGAATCGGAGTACTATGATTCATCGTTTGATCATATCGTGGCGTATGCGCAGAACGATCAGGGTAGTCCCATGAGCGGGGAGTTCCCCCCCCAATGCGAATGCGAGCGCGAACAGGCAGAGCGGCGGCGGTCCTCGGCCGATGAGTGGGTACTACCCTCCAGCGGGGCTGTCACCTGGGCAGGTCATACCACCCTCGGCGCAGCAGCAGGCGTCTTATCACCAACACCAGGGGGGGAGGGGGAGGGTACCCTAATTCCATGGCAGGACCCGGTGGCGCTGCAGCGCCTCCACCCCCGAGTGTGCTCTCGCCTGGATATGGGCAGCAGCAGGCGTATGGAGTGGCGGGACGGTATAACGGCAACGAGGCGGATGGGGGGCTGCGGTGAGGGCCTTGAGGCGCACCNGGCGATCAGGGTCCTGTGTGGGGTAAGGCTGGATTWAGCAGGGAGCGGGAGCGCGTGTTCATTAGWTTTCATTCATTTYGAGGGTGGGGTGGGGTTCGAACGAACGGAGCATGTGAAGGGTTCGGGCGGTGGACCCTGAAAAGGGAGGAGGGATGTTTGATTTTGGATATGGATCGAGGGAAGTGGAGTGGATTTGGATGTTTATTTTCGTTGGACCTCCATAAGGCGATGTAGGACTGTTTTACATAGGTGTAGTGTACCGTATATGTGTTGTTCCATTATGCGTAAATTTATTATGTGTGGTAAGGTAATTGGCTGCCTGCAGCAACGGGGTGAAGATGAAACTGGGGACTCGGTAGATCCGAAGATCTTTGGGGATCAAGTCATGCGCAACCAAAGTAGTTGCCTGGAATAACATTTGGGCAACCGCTTTTGTCTGTTGAAAAAAGGGGGACGGTATGTATCAGCGCTCGTTCGAAACGGATTGCGGTGGTATTAACGAACCTTCATGGGTTGGGCAGTCGTCCGGATCATCGCAACACCTAACGCACGCTCGAGGTGCGGAGGGTTCGATGAGCTCGATGTAGTGGTTATACCTGGTGAAACAGTATCGAATGGGTTAACCATACGTAGAAAAGGAAAAAAAAACAAGAAATCGAGGGATACTGACCCAACACACGCGCTTTTTTCAGGGTTTCCATTCCCAAACGACCCTCCACTGGAATCGTACTGCCCCCCATCGTCGTCACTGTTGATTCGGTCCAGAGTCGAAGGGTCGATACAACCGGTCACTGAACTCCACTGAGCGTGAGCGTTTTCTTCCAGAGTGTTATCGAATCCAAGGAGAAGGGAATGGACGCACGCTGAGCATACCTCTCGCCGTTAACACCGCTCCCCGCGACGTAATCCACGCTCGTCCAAAAGTCCTTCGAGAACTCGCCTTGGAGCGAACTATCGGATATCGAGGAAGCAGAGCAGTAGGTCGTCGTACCGCCTGGGTGTTCGCTGTCGCCTATATCTGTGTGGCTGTTCCTGTTCAGGGTTACGAGGGCTTATCAACAAGAATACAGAGGACAAGTCGCATTTCCGCCTACCTGGGTACAATCAAGCTGGGATAAAAGTAAACGAGGTCGAGAAAGCCGCCACTGTCAGGTCATGACGGTTTATGCCATTCAAGGTACGCACCAGAATTTGTCAGGCCCATCCACGACCACCGTGTTGTCGGGTCTTGGGAGCGGGATTCTCTTGGCCAGAGGCTTCGTACGCCTGTTAATTCCTCCACGCCACTTCAAGTTCAATGGCTTTCTAGTAATTGTCGGACTCGCCAGCACACTGCCCAGGTTCAGGGACAGGACGATACTGGTAAGGGCGAGGATACATAATGATAGGTTAGGCATTCCGGACGCTTCCTCGGACAGGTTGGGGCGATTAACGGAGAGAGGTCCGAAGGGGATCAAAAGAACGACCTTGGCGACAAGAGAGCCAGCCAGCAGCGAGGTTGAGAAAAAAGGCGGGAGTGTCGACCAGCGAAAACGGAAAGCTCGTCGATCCCTAGGATTTTGAGAGGAGGGTACGGTTGCCTCGATCGACAGCGTTGCTGACAGATTACATAGCGTGACGTTCGGCGTACAATAGACCAGGGCATGAATATTGAAGATTTCAATAAGATAGAGCAACAGAAGGTCAACGAGAGGCAAATAGATATTAATAAATATATGAGAGAAAATCAAGCAGATCTCTAGAGACTCTCCCAGTCCCGGGGCTCCTCTCCAATCGCCTTCATAAACGCTTCGAAAGTAAGTTGATCTTCATAAGTCACTTTATTAAACGCTGCCTTCTGCTCAGCGGTCGAGAGGAAATTGTCCGAAAATCTCGCTTGTTTGAGCATGAGACGAAGAGGCTTGATCCATTCCTCGAGGACACCATGAAACTCGGGTCTGACTTGGGCGAAAATCGTTTCGGCAAGGTGGTCCGACATGAGGAAAGAGGTCTTGTGGTTGTGATTGATGATATCGTCATCGGACAACCAGTAACGGACGTGAGGATTGGGTGGCATTCGTATCTGGTTCTCGAGGTCGTAGTGAATCGCTCCCCAGACGAGAATATAAACGAAGGATTCGGCGTCGTGTCGGTAGTAATGAGGCGCATCTGGTTTTAGGAGGAGGTCGATCGCTATAAAGGGACGAGTTCCAGTGCAATGATCAGCTGCCGTGGAGATGACCAGCCCGTTATCGTCGACGGGTGATGCCATGTCCCAATCGTTGAGGACGCCCTTGACCTTCCCGTCCTTCCTGAGAACCATAAGGTTGCCCTCGCTAAGGTCGCGGTGCAACAATTTGCCCTTCCTCCAGGCGGCATGGTGGCCTGGGACAAAGTAAGCGCTATTAGTGTCGAATTTCGTAACTCAAGGGAAGAATTTAGAGTACTCACACTCGACGCAATCAAGCCAGGCCTGTTTGAACTCCTCTACAGATCCCGCTTGCCAAAGCTTATCGTAATACTCTGACACGAGTATTCGAAGCTCCCGGGGGTGGCGGTTCTCGTCGGTGAGACCGAGTCCGAGCTTGGTCCAGGGAAGATTCAGCTCCTCAGGAGTAAAGTTCCGCTGGAATTCGACATTAGGGAGATGATCATGAAGAGATTTCGGGAGCCTATCGCGTAAATCCGTGATAATTTTCGCTTCGGTAGTGCGAGTTGCAAGTGGCCAACCCAGTTTTAACGCGTAGTGCTCCGAAGGAAGCTTGCCGTCGGGCATGACCTTTTGGACTTTACAAACTGCAGTTGCACGTCCAAATATTTCATGTGGCTTGTGAAGAAGCNTTTTTAATCTTGAAGACGGCGGGAGTGGAGTTATCGGCACTCCCAGGAAACTCGAATTCGAAGAACGAGCCGGACAACTTCCCTACCGGCCGTTTAAGTTGCGACCTCATTTCCGGGCTTGGAGCCTGGGGCAGCAGCGAGCACCAAGGTCGAAGGTGGGGATCGAAGCCAGCGTGGACCATTTTACAGGCATAAATCCCAGACATCATCAGTCCCAATTTTCCGGGCTCCTCCTTGAAGTTGAAGGCCGGAACACGAAGGCCGAGCGTGCGATCGAAGTAGAGAACGGTGACGCTGAAGCCCTGAACGATGATGGCAACGGTGTAGTATCGGCTGGTCGAAGCCAGGGATTCCAGTATGTGCGATGAAACTCGGGACGGAGTCGAGACTTCAGAGAGGCTGTCTGAGGAATCAGAGTCCAGGGACCGTCCCGTCGATGAGTCGGAAACGAGTGGTAGAACAGGGAGACTGGAAACAACGACAGTAGGTCTTTCAACTTCCTGAACGACGTCCAGACGGCTGTTAAAACCGTCCCGTGTGAGCTCGGTCCAGATGTTCGACTCCAGAGTGGACTCGTAGAAGGTGAGCCTATCTAGTTGATTCATCCTACTCTTGAGGGCTTCGTAGCTGCGGCATTTCTGGTCCCCCACCTGACTGGTCTCGTATGTGTTGACAATATCATCCAACAACCGATTCGTAAGGCTGCGAAAGGTCCTGTGCACCTCATCTTCCTCCCAAATTTTCACGGCCATCTTGTACTTGAACGTTTCGAATTTGTCCACGTTCCAATTGGTATCGGCGACCTTCTGGGCGAATTTCCGCTCGAGACCCCATACGTTGACAGCGAAATCAACAAGGTCGATATCCCGATGAAAATATGAGTCAAGGTTTCCCGGAAGGATGCTCTCTGTCATGTTAGACGCGACTGACCCTCAGCAACCTTCTCCAAGGAGTCATGATACTGACGTACCTAAATCATCGGGATGAGGATGACCAGAGTCATCGTAGCTGCGAGAAAAGAAGCAGGTATGGTAGCTTGTGTCGCTCAGAGTCATGGTCTTGAAGACTCCGAGACCTTAGGACGATTTTCCGGCCCCTAAGAGCTTTAAATCGCCGTGACCGTGACAAGGCGCGGTGTCACTGCCGGGCTGTCACGCTCCTGGTCCTATCCGACACCACGGTACAGTCTCCAGTACTAGACAGTGTAGAAAAATTCTCCGGAACGGGCCTCAGGAGTCAATCGCTTGTCTGAGAGAACCTGCCGCGTCTCAGAAGATGAAAAGCGCAGGCGGAGAGTTCGACAGAAGGCATACATATATCGGAACCATCGACTATCCCCTCAAGTCCTCCGAAGCATAAAAGCGACGTGGACAAGATACGGCGCAAGGCGCCAAATATATCGCAAGCGGTACGATCACCAATAAGCAGGAAGCCTTTCCCAACCTCTAGGCTCTACACCGATGGATAAGAAGGTGAGAGAGAGCATTCTTTACCACTTAGTGGAGTTGTCGCAAATGCTTTCAAGTTCTGCCCTCAACTCTTCGGACACTTCCCCGGCAGTGTACGAACACGTGAAGGTGAATTTGCGGCTGCATTTAGTCTGTTCTTCGTCAGACCTACTCCCTGCACTGAGGAAATTGTTCTTTTCGTCCCGCTCTTTATTCACGATGTCATGGTGCATAGTACCCCAAATGAAAAGGTAAAAAGGGCGATTTGGCGTCTTCCCGATAATAATGAGGCTTGGAATGGATGTCGGTTGGCATGGAAGGATGCGCGCCAGTGCGAGCAAGAGCTGTATACGGAGGGATGGGTTGACCGTTCTCGTCTACCCGAGATATACCGCGTCCCAGTCGTCGCGAACTCCCGTACCCTTGCCGTCCTTCGTTGCCTGCACTGATTTTTCGATGCAACACTTTCCCTCTTTGCCAAGTTGCGTAATTATCTAAGGAAGGCTGGTCTAGGAATGAGCGCGAAGTGAGGACAGGAAATTCTCCACGGACCCGGCCTCCCAGAACCTGTCGTGGTACTCCGACACAATCCTCGAAGCTCCGTCCTTGCTTGGAACTTTGTGTCGTCGAGCTGCAGGTCAAGCTTTGTCCAAGATATTTGGGAGTAAAGTGCTGTAAGTTGAATTTGCCAGCGGGCAGATGCTCGTGAGGAAGGGATATTGGATGCTCGGCCCTTAACTCTTCAATAGCAGTTTTTTCAGCTGGACGAACGTCCAAAGGCCAGTGCATCTTCAAAGCATTACAGCAGTATTGGCAAAAAGGCTCTTGTTAGTAGGACTTTCTGCTAAACCCCTGTCGCGCCCCAACCAATTCCTGACGCGACTGTCCCTAGACCGGTCGTTCGAGTAGCTTGATCATCCGAGGGGTCAAAGAGGCAACGAGACCCAGAGAAGAAAAGCTGACATAGTTATCGTGGTCGTGGTCTAATGTTGGCGCGTCATGGTCTTCGCGCGAGGGGCGCCTAAATAGTACGTTCTAGACCTGTGGTCGCTGAGGCATAACCTAATTTGGTCGACAATAGATAGCTGAATGGGATCAAACCAACTTCCCGGACTCTGGCCATGATAATGTTCGTTCGTTTATCGATGTATCCCTCATCCGGGGTAAAGATGCATAAAGCACGATATGACGTTGTATGAGGTCACTCAAATCATTTTTTCTTCACAAAAGAGCGCTCGGATGAGAACAGAAGACAAAGACGGAGAATAGTTGAGAAGGCAGCCGGAACTAGGCAGGAAGGAAGCAAGGGTAAGATACAATCGTGTCTAGACTCTAGGTAAGGTACAGGAGCGCGATACCATCAAAACAGCGAAAGCTTGGATAAATAGCTGACTCGAAATCGAAAGCAAAACTTGGCAAAGGGAATCCACGACGCAAAGCGATATCCTACATTGTGATAAACAAAGCTTGAGAAACGAGATGATCGAAAAGAAAAGGAAGAACCGAAGAAGCACACGACCAAACCTATTGACCTAGACGGCCCGGCCTACATAGCCTCCCGTATATTAATAGCGTTACGGTTGTTCGCGATTCGACAAGATCACCCTAATAAAACGATTAGTGTCCAGGTCGAAGAGTGTACGCGTGTTTGAGATGGGGTTTGGTGGGTAGGATCGTGTGCTGATATGCTGAATGAATGACCCTGGTGGTGGTGATATCGCTGCTCCGTGGAAATCAGAGGACTGAAGGATCTGAACGGCGAGAGGGAGTCGACAGCGGGTACTCGATTAGGCAATATCTTAAAATCGTATCAAGCATGCAGCGCACCTTCTTCGATCCTATGAGCCATCTGGAGCAACCGATGGCTCATATCAGGAGCAATGGTCGGAACGATAACATGTCCACCCTACGATCGGTCGGACGAATGACGATCAATATATAGTCACAGGCCAACAGAGATCGAAGCCACACACCTTTGTTCTCCAGGTACTTGTCCATGGCCGTGAACGCACACCTCCTCAGCTCTCTCTCTAGCAGCCAAATGTCATCGCAGGTAACGACCCCGCAGTCGTGCAACACCCCGATGGCATCCAGGAACCAGGTCCTCGAACTAAACTCCGCGAGTCCATTGCTCCCCGGGGCCGGTATCGCAAGGGTCTTGAACATTGGCGTCAAACTATCCGGTCCCACAATGTCATCGTAGCTCCCCAAATATCCCACATCTGCTAGCCTCACAATAGCGACCACAGTCGGGCTCGAGATCACGTCTTTATTGGGCTCTTTTTCAAACTTCCAACACCCGGCCACGTCGTTGTCGACAACGTGGAATATGGTTCCGGAAGTCCCGATAGGTTTGATTTCGGAGTTTGGGATATAGAAGGCCCAGTTCCATGTGGCTAATTCGCCTCGGTAGGAGAGGACGGCGTAAAGGAGGTTCTCTTCGAGCTCGTCACTTGGTATTGGGTGGGTGGCGTCGGGGGTGTCAGGTGAGTTCGTTCGAGGCATGTATAGGAAGCTGGAGCTCAGGGTTCTGGTAGGGTCGATAGAGGGAGTAGGGTGTGTGGGGGGGTCGAGTGGCTAGTGGCGATATTGCTGTGAAACCACAATGGATGGTGTAGAAAGCCAGGGGGAGGGATCTATGGCAGCTCCGTGCCCTATAGAGGATTTAGAACACGCATTTAGAGTATGAAGAGTGAATACTTGCAAAGTCCAAGTGGCCTAGGGGGTGGAACCAGGGAATCAAAGGAGGAATACGAAGGCAGGAGCACTAATGCCAAAAGTTACCGCCCGCCCCGGCATCAGCACGGCAGCAATCATGATATTCTCACACGTGTTTATCTTATCGGCAGCGTAATACCTTGATCTAATCTCATCTATACTACCATGAGGGCTAACAGCGCTTACCCTTCGATTTAACACTGTAGGTATCAGTCCTTGAGCTCTATTTGACGTTTCGGATCAACGCCATGGGGGGAGGATGCAGGGGCTAGAAACTGGCAGGATTTTGGTAGAGTCGGTTGGAGTCGGGCCTCTAGATCTTGATTCAGACTCGGAAGCTATCATGAAGGGTCGAAGAATTTGAGGGAATTTGTCGCCCTCATCCGCTCTTGTCTCTTGTCATAATTCGACTTTTTTGTCCTCGAACTAATCTAGGCCTACGGTGCGGTACATCCCAGCTGGCTCCGAGCTGTCTGATCTTCGGTGTCGCTATGAATATCCACCTGCAATTCTAGATGCAAAGTTTCGTGAAACATGGGATTTATTGCAATAAGGAACGGAATGTCGACAGTGCTAATACTACACTCAACTCACTGGAACTCCCTGTTCCAAACGTCAACCAGAATGAAAAGTTGTGGACGTTCAATCGCAATTGCTGAAGACCTACTATTATCGCTCTAAGATGAAGAGGTTCAAAGACCTTTTTCAATCAGCTGTATTTTGAAGATCCAAATCTTATCAGCTGTGATGGGCTGGAGTCACCACTCTGGTCACAAGGCCCGGGCGTCCTCCTCAAGGAGGATTTGGCTGTATTGCTAGTCCCACGTGTTTGCCTCCTGTCAACTGACAGCGGGATGCACCCCATTCCTTCCTTACCACCCACTACCGACGTCCATCGTTCACATCTCCACGAGGAATTTCAACGCTTCGAACTGCCTCTTTATTCCATCAATTTCCGTCTTCTATTTCATTCGGTTCCTCGCCCTTACGTATCCTGAATGGCTGAGCCACCCCTACACGTCGAGATCTTCTCCGGCGCTCGTGGTGTCCAGCTTGGACAACAAACTATCAACGTTATTGCTGGAAACCAGTATGTTTTCGACGGAGGTGGAGGTAGGCAAGCTGGCTAAAGCCATATTTATTCTGAATTTCCCTAAAATGATGCCCCAGACCTAATTGCCCGCCTCAACCCAATTCCCGACGCGTCTCACACCCGAGATCGAAAGACTTCTCCTCCCGACTCGGCGTGTTTTCCTGGAACCAGGGAAGGGGTTATTACAGAGATCACCACCTGGGCTAATGCGGTGGATTCAGAGCCTGGGACTGAGGATCGGGAAATCGGGACTACCATTTCCGCCTTGGTGGTCTACACCCCAACCCCCCATATTTACTGGCTACACGGCTTCGCTGGTTGCGGAAAGTCAGCTGTTTCCCTCAAAATCTCAGACATCTTTGAAGAATCCGGGCGCTTGCTTGCAAGTTACTTTTTCTTCCGTAACGCCGGCGACAGGAGCACGATGAAGAGGTTTGCAGCGACCTTGGCGAATCAGCTTGCATCTGCGTTGCCGGCAGCAGTGCCTTTCATCGAAACCGCTTTGCGCGCCGATCCGGGCCTACTCAACAATTGCGTCTCCTTGACCAGGCAGCTGGAGCGCTTGGTCTACAAACCGTTCCAGGCTGTCATGGCAGGGAATATTCTCGAAGAGGCCCTCACCAAAGGGCCTTTCATCATTGTCATTGATGGTCTTGATGAATGCGAGGACAGGCAAGGGGTGGAAGAGTTTATTGATCAAATGCTCGACTTCTTCGAAGAACACCCAAACACCCCCCTCCGTATCTTCATTGCTAGCCGGGTTGAACAACACATCCGCGAACGTCTAGAGACCGATGGGGTTCGGCTGGGAGATCTCAACAGGCACTCACCACACAAAGACATCGAGAAATTTCTACAAGTCTCGTTCCAGAAAGTAGCAAAGCGGGACCGTGTCATCCGAACGTACGTTCAAGCGCGTGGAGCATGGCCGACGAGATTAGACATGAACAAGCTGATCTTACACATCAATGGATCCTTCGTTCTGGCGTCGTCCATGTTCAAATACATAGTCCAACCAGCGACCGCAGAGGATCCCTTGTCGCCTATGGAGCGCCTCCCTCTTACCCTCAACATGAATGGACTTGATGGCCTATACGCCCAAACCCTTGCGCTTTCCCAGCATATCCCTCATTTCCGCAATGTCACCTCCACTATCGCCCTCCTCAAGGAACCACTCCCAATTGTTGACATAGCAGACCTCCTCGGCATCGAAGCGTTCGAAGTCGTTCGAGTCCTGTTATATCTGCAAGCCATTATCCATGTTCCTGGGACCGACGACGAGGCTGATGTGACGCTCTGCCATACATCCCTTCGTGACTTCCTCACTACCGAAAACCGCTCGGGATCTTTCTTTGTGCCACGCTCATTTCATCTTCATCTATCCTATTATTGTCTTTCCTCCACTATCGGAAGACGCAGTGCGTTAGCCTCTGATTATGGCAGGAACTATCTTGAAGCCCATTGGCGATCATTTGCCGATTCAGAAGACTGCGACTTCATCAACGAGATCGAACAGTTTAAAGCTCATCAGCCTCTGCATGTCAATAGAATGCCTTACCACGCCTTCCTCTGCTCCATGCTCTTCTGCACCCTCTTCTTGACAAAACCCCGGCCCTTGGACGATGAATTGTATCTCATCACCGAGTGTACCAAACAATTGGCGCTGGCGTCGGAATGCCATGACCGCCGGATTCAGCTTTGGCTGGAAAAAAGATTGCATTATGGTTTCCTGTCTCATGTATCGCACACCCTTCGATTCACCGAACACATACACGAAGCAGAACAACATGACCTGCGACGTGCATCAGCCGCTAT
>JANBPK010000970.1:0-27314 GCA_027579435.1 Candolleomyces eurysporus
TCAAAGCGCCAATTCAAAGACCCTTTATCCATGAGTTCGGTGTGATGCTCATCGATTTGAATAGATGATACTATCGAAATTTATGTTTCAGCAAACCGTGACTATTCAAACGCAGAGGCTACATAGAAGTACGATATCTTTATCTGTCCTTCCACTGCATGGGGATTCAAAGCGCCAATTCAAAGACCCTTCTTCCAGGAGTTCGGCGTGATGCTCGATTTGAATGGATGGTACTATTGGAAGGTCACCAAACCTATGGTACCAAATTTGGCTCGCTTTTCAAATGAAGCCTAATTGTTTACGTTCAAGCATCCCGTGGCATTCAAATCAATGAGGCTGCAGGGAAGTGAGGTTGCTTATTATGACCTGAGTCAACCCTTCAGTGTAATATGAGAACCCCAAACCCTCAATTTGAAACGTGGGCCCTGCAAGGCTTACTGCCTATCAAGGTGATATTCTGGAAAACTCTGAACTCAGTCAAAGTCTTATTGCTTGTGTTGAATTGGCCCTTGCCAGAGCTGCGAGGCATATGGATTGGCAGCTCTCACTGTTACGAAACATGCTAAGATGCATTTGGCACAGCCCAGTCACCAGTGACATAGCATACACTTCAAAAAATTGAATTTAATACCGGTTGCTTGGTTATATTCTGGACAAAAATCTAACCTGTCCAAGGTCGGCTGTGCTGCCTTCTACCGTTGTTAGTTGCTCGCACGCGCCGATGGCAAGTTTCCAATCCTTTAAAAACCGTCTCATTGAAATCATCTTAATTAGCCCTACTACCTATCCCTTGAAAGCCCCATGACCCCCACCACCACCCACACACCCAACACCGCCGCCACCGATCGGATGGATAGCTCAGAATTCATGGCCCTGGCTCCGCCGCACGAGCTAAGTGAGGCATGTCACGCCAGAGCCAAAAGGCGATGTGGGTCACTTCCATCACAATGCTCAGTCAAGGACTGACAAGGGTCCTACTAAATGCAGATGCACCAAACACAGCTGGTCCAGAAATAGTTCTCTTACGAATGCACCGAACAGAGCGTCGTCTGAAGGCCCAAGCTCAGAGACGTAAGGAAGAACTTGAAGATTTGAAGGACGAGCTGACGGGAACGCGAATGGAGGTAGTGCTCCTCCATGAGCGAGTGGGGGNACTTGAAGGACACGCTCGATGAGACACAGGCTGCTCTAGAGCAGGCGAGAAGACTTGTGGATCAGTTCCGGGGATGGTGGATCAATGAGTATTATTTTGTCAAAGTCCTCCTGCGCATGCTTCCTTCATCTCAAAGGAAAGGGGTTGACAAGATTGCAGACTCCTCCCAGGCCCAATACCGGGCATTCTTCAATAGCCCGTAGAATTGTTGCCATCCGAAGCTCTTCTTGCCCCTGATAATTACCTCTTGTTCCTCCCTTCACTTGTTCATATATCAACTTAGGCTGCCAGAACTGTGCTGATTGATATTGAAAGGCTACGATCCACATCGAGGTAATAGAGTCGGGGTGGGTGTGGTCCACATCTGACTACATCTGACCGTGTTCACGGAAAACTACATGAAACAAAGAATATAAAGCACCATGGGTATACTGCCCTCCAACGAGAGCACCAGGCAAAAATCATAGGGTAGTAAAAAGTGTGCAGGCATGAGTGTACGGACAATTGAGAGGCCAGCATCCGAAGAGTCGAATGCAGGGCGGGTCGAACAGCTGGGCCGTCGAGGCCTCACTCAGCCCGCGAGGCGGTTGAAGGTGCCGTCATTCTCTGACCGGCCTTCCCATCGAATGAACCCGCTGAGGATGGGGTGTAGTTTTGAGAATAGGAGAATAGACAGTCCAGAATATGATGAACCTACCCGACGATCTGAGATGTTTCTCATATCCCCCCCTCCATGCTACCTGGTACTCTTCTACCATAAACCGTCAGTTGTAGGAATAACGGAAGGCAAATGAAGGCTTACGAGGAATGCGAGCGGCTATCGGTCCCTTTTCGATCCAGAACCTTGCATCCAATATGGCAGACGAAGAGAGCCGTTCATGGTCGACTGCCAGCTCGAGAACAATGACACTGAGCATCACATTGTGCCAGAGCTGTGTATACTCGCTTTCGGGGCATCCGCCCCGAATCTTCTTGGAGCAGTCGTCGATCATGTTCACCGCCTCTCGGACGGCTTGATCACCCACGGTCCCATATCCTGGAGCGCTCCTGGAGCTATCACTGGGATTACACTGTCAGTACGCTCACGCATTTGCACTCGCCCGCTGCTGGGCTTACATGGACTATGAGAATTGTCAATTCTTTGAAAACAAGCATAATAACCCGTGCCTACGGCACGGCACATGCAAGTGTTTATCCCAGCATAAAAATAACATAGTGTTGGGGCACCTCCAATTTGTTGGAGCAATTGCATAATTACTCAGGCTATGAGCAAAAAATATCAGTCTATGATAGGGCTTCTAGTTCTTGGTAGTCAGTGGTTGACAATCATGATAATTATTAATAGGGCAAGTTGTAATTTTAATCTTCTGAAGATTGCAAACAGCAACATAGAATTGATCATGTGTGAAGATGGGAGTTCTTGAGTCTTCAAACCAATATGCTTCACTAATTGAATTGCTGATAGTCACTATACAACTTGGAAATTGGAGACAGGCAAATCAAAAGAGGATCTCGGTTTCTGATGGTTGAATCTTAACAGCCATGCTTATGCAAGGCAAGCACATCATGTCAGTAAGACACCTAGCCTGCTGGAGAAAATTTTGTAGTTCACAATTTAATTTGTGGTCTGCCAGATACCGCCTAATGTATGGGTAGGTACATGAAATTATGGTCAAAATTGCATTAATGCAAACCTCTTGGGAAAGCTTCCAGGGTATGCCTTACTGGAGGGTATCTTGCAAGGTGTTTTGGCTCATGTACACTTAGACCTTCAAGCCTTTGCTACCAAGCCTTTGCAGTGATGGTGAGCATCAGTGAAAATTCAGGTCTATGAAGGGCTTGGAGTGGTTGTAGCAGGCAATGAATCAATGGCCTGAGGACCAATAGCCCACACTTTGTTATTATAAAGAGACAGTGAGACCATAGCCATGCATGCACATGCAATCCATGTGTTCCAGGGCATTTTGACTCAAGTTCATACACACAGATTCCAGGTGCCAAGATGGATGCATGGCATGTGCAGGAGCCAACAGCGGCACTGCTGTTTTCTGTCAGTGTTTCCTGCTTTCCTTGTTGGCCTGTCCTCCCCAAATTATTAACCTCCAATGCCAAGACCTTGAAAGTAATTCACATACTGGTGGAGTCCAGATACCTTGGTCCACTGCTGTACAAAGCAGTGGCCACTTCCCACAGGTGCACTGTGGGGGGGAGAAGGATTGCACCTTTGTGACTCCTTGATCACCTGCCCTTCATTGAACTTGTATAAACATTTGTCTAAACTACAATTAAGCTCTGCTGCTCCATTCAGTCACATGTCTATTCTGTGCATTGCCATTGTGTGCCTTTTGAGCTAAACACCTGGAGCACTTAACAGAATATTTACCATGAAGCCCACAGAGGTCTTTGGGAGGGTTCACAAAAATTTCCTACTGCTGTAAATGCTGCCTGAGTATTGTTCAGTGATTCCAAAAAACTATTAAGTGCTCTGTGAGGTCAGTAAGCTCCCCAAAGTAATCAGCAATAGTTTAGGTTCTATACACAGAGAAAGATTCAACTATAAGTTTTACATCAACCTTTCACTTTAGCTAGTTGTCATGCAGCCTTTTCTGAAAAATCCCTTGCTGTTGAATAGCTACAACAGCCATGCCTTTTTGGTGCTTGAACTTATATGTTATGGGGTATCAGGTTTATGTCATATACTATCAAATTTCCTGCAAACCAACTTGGGAAAGGACCTATTCTATGCTCTATTGGGGGTCATGTTTTATCAGGGGTATGGATGAGGGCAGTGTTGACTGTGGTGAATGCTTGAGTTCTTGTGCACAATAGTTAAATGAGATGCTCTGCCAAATATTTGATGGATGGGGTTGGAGGTACTGAAAGCATTAAATTTGAAGGTTTACAAACTATCCAACTTTCTATAACTCACCTCCCAGAACTTTGTTGTGAAAAGGCACATGCGGTTAAAATTAAATGTTCAAGTTCTTTTACATATCTTAATATTGGCCCAAAGACACATTATAATGCATCCTTTCATCACAGCTATGGTTTTCCAAAAATTCTCATATGCCCAGGGTTGACCCGACAGCAATTCATAAACCATGAATCATGACTCAAGCCCTGCAGCCAGGCTCTGTGCATCACAACATAGCAAACTGATGGCGCCGGAGTTTTGATGACCTAAGCAATGCGCCCGTGCTCCCGAGCTCCCTTGCTTATGTAAATAAGGATTTTTCCCACCCGTTCTGTCTTAATATTATTGATTGGCTCAATACTGTAACGAACTGTATGGTAGCAACCGGGTTTGGAGCGTTACACTTTTTGCACTGAGAAATTAGGCAACTGCCGGGGTGTTCCGCGTTACGTTGCCAAAATTAGGCAACCATGGCCAATTACCGGGCCATTTTCATGACAGGACGTGAACTTATCACTTCGCATGGTTGAGCAAGCCTTCTGAACGCCAACGGCGCAAAATGATTACTTTTTGTTAGTCTGTAGCTACAGCCACTATGTCTGGCAAGGGCATCTCACAAGCTCTTGCAACTCGTATCGAGCGGCTCAAGTTACTCTTCAACAACTTACCAAGTTCTCTTCCCATTTTACCTCATGAATCTGCCTATGCGTTTGGCCTGGACAACGACGATATCAAGGAAGAGGGGATGGCCTATGCCTTCAACCAGAATCTCGAAGTCGTGTTCAGGACCTTCGAGAACCCAGTTATTACCCTGAATCAGCGAGGTCCCTGTTACAACGACGCAATTGCCCTCTTTGGCAGAGTTGCAAAAGCCCTCCCAGGAAGCAAAAGGGAATCGAAAGATGGAGTTGTGCATCGATGGCTTGACCGTTTGATCTCGGCAGCTGAGAGAGCAGGGGCCAAGATACCAAGGAAGAGGTAAGTCTGTTGCCTCTTGTTAGCCCACCAGGAACTGACAGGATGCGTGCAGGAAAGCTGATGAAATCTCTGATGATGAAACCCGGGTGTCTGCGCCAGCATTCCCGCACCATCCAATCGAAATATCGAGTGACTCTGAGTCAAACAAAAGCACACGACATGCGCCAAACCGCATCTGCCATCCCGCCAAGCCAAAGCACCGAGAACCAGCTGGGCAGGCTGCACCAGAGTTAACACAGGCCGTCCTTAAACAGGCGTCCCTGTTCAATTTTGGATGCAAGAAGATCACCCCAGTGGAGGCTCGTGCACAGCGCGAGAATATTTCGAAACAGCTAGGCACAGACCAAGCAACAATTCGTGCCGAGGAGGAGCGGAGGAAGAGGAGGCGTATTGACAGAAAGAAAGAAAATGGTCGGGAGCGGCAGAGACGGTTCAGGGCAAAGCAGAAGGAGCATCAGGTTGGGCAGGAGAGTGGTGAAGGCGGGGATAGGAGGGCTCGAAAAAGGAGGAGGCTAGCAAACAATGATGGTCAAGAAACGCTGGTGCTGGAAGGTCTGGCAGAAATGTCGCGCATGAATACAAAGCGGTGGACGCAAAGTCGCAATGGCACCAAGAATGGGGTCATCAAGGAAAACGCGAAACGTATCAACTATTTTATCCCCTTTCTGTGGGCGGCAATCGATCGGATCGCCCCCAAGGTGGCATGGTCGCCAGCTGTAATCGTAAAAACACTTCAGCTCCAGAATCCTGCGCTATATGGCCGGCTTAATCAAGGGACGGTATTCAAATGGATCTCAGAAAAAGGGGACTGATGGTCAAAGAAGACGTTGAAGAAAGTTGAGAAGAAGGGGGACCTCACAGCAAGTGGTCGAGTTGGCGTCTTGACTCCCTACCCTGAGTTGGTCGCAGAAATCAAAACCAAATTGACATCGTTGCGAGCAACGGGTGTTCCCCTTGACCGTTTGTTGGTGTGGTCGATCATTCTCGCACTTGTGAGCGAAAGAAAACCACATCTGTTGGCATCATTCAAGTGCTCGGAGGTGAGCAATCAAGTCCTACGCTTTCCTATGTCACAAGTTAATTATTGAGTCCTTATCTACAGCAATATGTCGGTCAATTTCTGGCAAGCAAGATGGGATTCAGTCTACGGAAGGGTACACGCACTGCAGCTAAGCTGCCTGACGATTATGTCGCACAGTGTGAAAGGGCCCTGTTCCGAGTTGTTCATCTTCTCAACCTGTACGATGTTCCACCTGGTCTAATCGTCAACGTGGACCAGACTGGGGTGTTAATTTTGATGTCGCGAGGGAACACCTATGAGAAATCGGGCTCACGTCAAGTTGATATTGCTCATCTTGATGAAAAGCGTGCCTATACTCTGTGCGTGGCAACAACCCCGGCTGGAGATGTTCTTCCATTTCAGCAAGTCTGGTCTGGCCAAACAGAGAACTCGCTTCCAAATAGCCAGGCACCAGCATATGCTGAAGCAGTTAAAGAAAATTTCCATTTCACGGTAGCTGCAAGTCAAAAGAAAACAAGTCATTTCAGTACTCTCAAGACGATGAAAGAGGTATGATGTTTTACTTATCTACGGGTTTGACATATTCTGACCAAATATCAGTGGATGGCGAGCATTCTTCTGCCCTATGTTCAGCAGTACATCGCCGATCGTGGTTTACCACAGAACCAAAAGGCAATTCTACTCATTGATTGTTACCCGGTTCATGTTGGGAAAGAATTCCGAACCCACGTTTTCGAGGAGTATCCCAATGTTTTTCTTTTATTCATTCCTGCTGGTTGTAAGTGATGTTAACTTGTGATTGGTTCCCAGGTAACTCAAGCTCTCCGATCCAGGTACTGGAGTTTTTCAGGCAGCGGATGTTGGTCTGAATCGTGTTATCAAGCACTTTCTTCGCCAAGAAGCGATTCAATATCTTGTCGACTCTCATACAAAGCAAATTGCCTCCGGTCTCACCACTGACCAGATCAAGTTCACAACATCGCTCCCAGCCCTCTGCAATGCTTCGGTCCAACCCCTCGTCAAGTTGTTTAACTATCTTCATGGACCCAATGGTCGAGATCTTATCAAAAATGTGAGTTTCCGTCTTATTTGTGCTTCTGGGTTCTACTAACAATGCAAAAGGCATGGGAGAAATGTTCCGTGAAAGAGTGGAACCTGTGAGAAGGATGCCTGACCAGCAAAAAGACAAAGGCTGCTTATCGTGAGTATCTCGAGACTGACGCAACCCTTCGTCGCGAGATAGAGAATAAAATCGGACGGGAGGCACTCTTGGAAGCAGTTCTCGCGCCGGATGATGCTGCCGGTGAGGACTATGATGTGGACCCCTCTGATATTCCACTATCCACTGTTGCCTCAACTGTTGCAGGAATCGGCGGAGATGTGAATGTCGCGGGCATCAATAGCAACCGTTTTGTTGTCACCACGGCAGCGGTGGACCAAGACCAGGATGGCACGTTTGTTCCCACCAGCCACACAGAGAATATTTGGGCATACACAGTGGATGGTGTCCACTGGACTGAGAGTTTGGCAGAGCGATAGAGCAGCTACTTTGGGTGTAAATGACGTAGATTTTGAACGAGAAATATTCGATTTTTGGCCGATTTTCAGCGTATTAAAATTAGGCAACCACCCCTGCGTTACGGGTTACATCCCCAAAATTAGGCAACATCGAGACCCCGCGTTACGCGTTACCGTTTCTACCATACAGTTCGCTACAGTAGTCAGTCCTCTCAAAATTGCTACCCATCTAACCAAGTCAAAGTTCGCCGTTCTTTCAATCCCTCTGCCTTTGGTGTTTGTTGCAGCTTTTGCCTGACAGCTCAGGGATAAGTGTTTACAACTTATCTCAAGATTTGAGCGTTCAATTGGATAGGAGCAGGTTCATGCACTCGATTGCAATAGTCCTGGATAAGAAGTAAACTAGCAAAGGCTACAGCGAGAGAAGTAGAGCTACTTGATACATATGATAAGGTCCATAAATAACTACCAATGTGCCACACAAAGAAAAAAAAAATCGCGCTCTGAGGCTTAACCCAACGACTCGTTTAAATTGCACTCATACAATTCGGACAAACCAGCGCCGGCAACGCCTTCTTACCACCCTTCACCTTCACCTCCACATTCTCCAACGTGAGAGGTTCACTATTGGTAGCATCTCCTGAACCTAACACCACTTCTTCCCAATTCTCCTCCTTATTTTTCTTTGTCTTCCTACTCTTCTTACTATTGAAACGACTCTGACTCCGACTCCTGCTTTTGCTGCTCCTGCGGGTCAAAGCTCCCTCCACTTCATCTTCCTCATCCATCTCCGCATCCTCGTTTTCATTATCCAACCCTTCTTCTTCTTCTTCGCCAGTATCGCCGCCGAGTAATTCGTACACCAGCCTCCTTGCCCGTACAACAGCCCGCACGTTCCCCCGACACCCCACCCCNTGGCGAACAACCGCCCACGAACGATAGGCTGCTGTGCAACATGCACGAGTGCCTGCGGGAGCGACGAGAGCGCCTCGAGCAGCGCTTCGTCGTTCCCRTCCTCGTCCTCATCCTCGTCCTCTTCTTCGTCCTCGGCAGGGAGAGAGGAGAAAAGAAGGGGCGGGGTAGTTACAAACTCGGTCTCAAAAACCACCGTCTTCCTCTTTTTTCCTGGACTGGCGCTGGGGCTCTTGAGCGCGCTCCTCCTGTTGTTGCTGGTAGAGCTTTTCGAGGGACTCGGGGTCCCGGTGATTCCGGGCAGGCCAGCGAAGGCACCGCCATACCCAGTCCTCGGGGCGCTAGTAGTAGCACTCATCCTAGCGCTAACGGCGCTCCTCGTCGTCCTTGTCGCCGTTGTGGAAGCGCTCCGTAAACTCCGCTTTCTCCTCTTCGCACTCCTCTTCTCCTCCTCGCCCGGTGTCTGTTTCATATACCGCCTGAGAGGAGTACGTTTATCGGTATCGGGCGAGTTGGCTAGAAGGCCGAGGTTGAGGTCGAGGTTGAGGTGGGGGCGGAGATGATTACGGCTACTGCGTCGAGTTCCTAGTCGGGAGGTTGAAGTTTTCGTTTTCGTTTTCGCCTGCTTTTGCTGTTTATTTTNGGTTGGCCGGGCCGTTGTTGGGTACGTGTGAGAGGAGGCACGATTGGTGGTACCATCTACGGCAGGAGGGGCGTGGGCAGAAGTGCATGAGGCTGCCGGGGGTGTCGGAGGTGGGGTCGTAGGGTTTGGCGCAGAGGCAGGATGTACCGCCGGGTTTCGGCTGGGCACGATTCAGATTACGACGGGACGAGGAGTGGTTGGGCTGATGAGCCAGAGTGTGTGGTCCAAAGATATTTGACGGTGTAGCATACCTTGAGCCTCCGGCTTTGCCTCTCGATCGTATATCGCGTATAGAACACGTTGGGGTCGATATACTGTTGCTCGATATCTTCGTCCTTGAGTTCAGGGATAGTGATGACCTCTATTGTAACGCCAATCGTGAGTTGACTTGGAATAGGAGATAAATAGAAAACTTACCATTGAACGATTCTGACGAGACAAAGTCAAAGTGGTCAGAGAAGACGCGTTCGAAGGGTGAGCACGCGCTGGTGTCACTGCGTGGACAACAGTAGTTACCATCTTCGAACCACAACCGATGGGGAATGAGGGACGTACAATGACTTGATGACTCCTGCAACGTCCTCTGGCGCGTAATACCACTGAACTTTCGCCCAGACCTGCACGGTTATTGTCGGATGTTTAGCGCCTTGAGGTGAACAAAGATTTATAATTTGAGCAGCTCACGTCATTGGTATCATCCTCGTCGTGAATAACTCCTCGTATCTCCCTAATTTTGACGACCCAATAATCGTGTTCGGGCATGTCGACGCCAGGTGGGTAATGGTGTGGTAGTACTGTCGCCCTGAGCAGTAGGGTGGGACGGAATTTCAGTACTCTGACACGGATACACCCATTGCTCCGATAAGCCGCGAAATATTCCTCACGTTTGTCCCCTCGTAAATTTATGGAGGTTATCGTCGTCATCCGTAACTGAACGAAGGAGATCCATTAGTATGAAGGCTGGGGCAAGGCTGGAGACAGTCTGCACCTGCGAAACACGCGAAAGTCTTCATTTTTTCCCATTCTTCCTGCGTAGGTAGAGCGTGATCCTGACCCTGGTGAGTGGGAGCCTTCACCTGGCGGCGAGCTCTCCGAGGGGCCATGACTTGGGTGAACGAAGGAGCAGACAGGGACCAACGGACGGAATTCCAACAACCGGGAATAGGATTTGATCGGAGTTGTTAGCTGACATAATCGGTGATGTGGTAAATAGCGACACCGAAAGGGAGCAAGTGGAACACGCGGACAGGTCAACTTTTGGATTCAAATACTATTCTTGCTTCTTTCGTCTCCTTTGACTGGCATTCTTCCAGCTGCTCTCCTGCTCGACTACGACCATGCTCTTCCACTTGACGTCGCGCATCGTAGGGTCAGTGGACGCCATTCCGTTGTCTACCTGGCACCAATCTGACATATCCACCATGGGTCGTACAGCGCGACCTCAGCATTCATGTACCCTGCCTACGCATCGTACAAGACCCTCAGCCAACGACCAGC
Source organism: Candolleomyces eurysporus (assembly GCA_027579435.1). NCBI lineage: Eukaryota > Fungi > Basidiomycota > Agaricomycetes > Agaricales > Psathyrellaceae > Candolleomyces > Candolleomyces eurysporus. Next base: position 10,637 of record JANBPK010000970.1, read on the forward strand.
CTCTGAGGAGGAACTCGAGCGATGGCTGATGTACTGGTCCGTCCTCGGCTGCGTCGTCGCTGTCGAGTACCTTGCGGAATGGCTCATTTCGTGGTAAGTAATTTTTGGTGGTCACCCTTGACCCTGATGATAGATGGATAGATATTATTATCGATCCTGTCATCCGGTGCCAAGGGGAACCTTTCATAGACTGTTCTCTTGTGACGAACACGAGCTTATGTGTGACTGCTACCCAGGGTTCCCTTCTACTTCACACTCAAGACCCTCTTCCTCCTCTACCTCTCCCTCCCGCAAACCAAAGGCTCGACCTACGTCTACCTAGCCCACCTGCAGCCCTTCTTCTCCACCCATGAATCCCAAATCGACGCTACCCTCGCTTCCTTCAAAGCCAAAGTCAAAGCTTTCGTACAAGAACGACTGAGGCTGTTGTGGGAGCAAGTCGCCATTGCCATTGGCCAACAGCAGACCCAGCAGCAGCAAGCTGCCACCTCCCCCGCGGAGGACCCCAACGGAGCTTCCGGCCCCGCGCAGCTCCTTGGCTCCTTGTGGACCTCATACGGTCCAAGCATCCTCGCGTCCGGCACTGCGCTCCTCCGACAAAGCGCTACCGCAGCTGCCAGTAGGATACCTACAGGCCCCGGTGCGACTATGGGCACTGCAGCTGCCATCAACGCCCGCATCTAGCAACAGCCGGGGGTGGGAGGAGTGCAAGCGACTCGATGACCCAGTCCGTCCTCGACCGGAAACGCCAGCTTGAAGCCGAACTCGCTGCTTTGAACGCGCAAGTACCCGGCGATGGTGGTGCGTCATATATCCCGATGCCTAGTGCTTCACCGCAGCTTCTAAGTACGAGTCGCGGTTCTTCAGATTCGTTGTTGAGGGAGAGAACGACGTTCGGGACTGGTCGCTTTGAAGAGATCGAAGTGCCAAGTGATGTTGAGGGGTATGATGTTGACGATGAGGATGGGGTCGGGCATTCGGCTGGGAAGAGGGGTGCAGCCGCTGGTGGAGGCTGGTTTGGTGGATGGGGTGCAGGGTCGAAAGGTGGATATGAGAAGGTTAACACAAAGAACGATTAATTTCACTCCTCGATGGTTGGTGCTCGGATGGGTATAATGTTGTGGACGCTCTTTCGCATATTTCTCGCATTGGTCGAGTTGACTTTGACTTAACACTATCTTCGTTTCAAGGTCGTTAATAGGTCTCTTATCATCTTTCCCCTCTCATCGCTTTCGCTTTCTGTCGTTGTTCCTTATCGTCTCACTATTGCATTGTTTTCAAATCCAGTTTTCCTTGCCTTTTCCTTTCATATCAATTCTAACGCATCAATGGACTCCCAATATCAATCTTATATACATCACGAATTTTACGCTTTCTTCTGAATTGTGATTGTAAAGTTTTGGAGTGTTGACCGTTGACGTGCAAAGTCTGGTATAGAGTACAGGTCTCTTCTAATAACGATCGCTGTGGTCCTCAGGGTGCTAAAGGGAATTGTGGACGACCCTCCAGTATCCAGCTTGGCCTTGGATATCTTGAAGACTTCACTCAATACGTATCCGCTTCGGAGATAGCGGGTAGCCTGATTCGAACTGATGCCAGGTCGCGATCGATCTTTCCAAAATCCAGCACCCGCAGACACGCCAAACCCTACTGTAGCACCAAGGAGGTCTATTTCTCGACGACCAAATGGATCCCGACTATATCAAAACCCAGAGAGCACTCGATGCGCGCATCGTACAGTTCCAGAGCGAGCTCACCGACCTGAAGCGTCGTCGGAACGCCCTCTCCCCCATCTCTCGACTCCCACCCGAAATCCTATGCAAGATCTTGCTGCTCATCAGGCAGGAGGACTTGTTTTCAAAAGAGAAGAAAATCGTTCCGCAATACATCCTACTCTGCCACGTCTCTCACTTTTGGCGGACCATCATGCTTGGGAATCCCGAGTTTTGGGTGGATATACACCTCGCGTGGTCGGCGTCATGGAGGGCTTCGCGAATGCTCAGCTTCATGGCGCACCATTCCGGAGCCCAGAAGATCTCCGTCGTTTATAGACGCGACAGACCCCAGGATCACGAACATGGCCCGGATATTCCAATCGACTTGGATTTGGTTCGCATTCTGCAGCAAGAATCGAGCAAAATCAAGTCGCTCTCTCTCGTATTGGGAAATTTTGACCGTAACCGGGACGGGGGACTCGAAGCGGAGGTAGCGAATATCTTTTCCGAGGGGGAGTTCAGCAATCTCGAGGATTTCCTCTTTTTGATCACCCCAAAGGTCCTCGAATTGCCACCAACCTTGAAATTGGACAAGGTGTTCAAGAATCGCCCGCCGAAATTGCAGCGTTTTGAGGTAGCGGGGTGGAGACTTTGTTTGGAATCCAGTCGCCAACTGTTGCAGGGCATGACTCACCTTAGCTTGAGGGGGGATCTCGTCGGAAGCCTGTTCGAACTTCTGTCGTTGTCACCTGGACTGAAAACTTTATTCCTCACGGGCCTTCGACTCTTCCACCCGTTGAACTTCTCTTACCCCCAAAACGCGCCTGGCCAAGTCTGTCTGTCACACCTTGAATCTCTCACCATCTACCTGTGCTTACATTCGCTACTTGATGTCTTGAAGGGCATTCAGATTCCACCCAACCTTGCGCATCTCCATGTCCATCTTGACCTGGCGTTCCCCAACAGAATAAGAGAATTATTCGATGCATGGAAGCAAGCACAGAAGGGTGTCATTAAGCCAGAACATGTGTGCATTGGCAAGCCCGGTAATCGGTCCTTTATAAGCCGGGTCATTTTCGCGTGGAAGACGACAGAGTCCCCGGGTCAGTTCAAGCCAGATAGGATAAAACGATCCCCACCCTCGGTCACGCTAACACTGCGACTCGGATCTCCCATGAATGACAATATGCATCCCTTTGTCGAGCCTCAGGACTACCAGCACAAATGGTCATTCGGCAAGGTCAGAGTGGTGGAGATTTTGGGTCCTCTTGAGGAGGATGAAGAATCGGCTAGACTGAAGATATATAGGCTTGGAGATCACTTCTGGACAACGATCGCGAACGCACCGTACCTCCAGCTACTTTATCTCAACTCATGTTTCGAAGACGAGTTCAAGGAGATGATCATCACGCTCGGACAAGGCGTCTTTCCGGCACTCCAATATCTCATCTTCTCGTTCGTCCGCTGTGAAACTAAACTCCGTCGAATTTCCTTTGACGAGTTCGCGGCGAGCTTTACGGAATATTTCAAGCTCAATAGAGCAACACCGCTGGCACTTTTGGGATTTAGGCATTGCCCTGAACAACCGAGCCAGGCCACTTTGAACGCCCTGAAGGAGGTTGCAGTCTGTGTCGTTTGCCGGGAGACTCAAGAGTGGCCGTAATCACAGTTCTCTTTTCCGTCCAGAGACACTGGCATTTATTCTGCTGTCACCAGCCAACTCACTACCCCTTCATTCACGATCCGAATTCCTCACCCCAAATCCGGCAGTATATCCTACGTTCGCTCCAAACCCTACAGCCCGGTCTCCGAAAACCCATGCACTTCTGTCCACGACTCCCCGTCCCCTCCAACCGAAGATAATACCACCAATCATGCCTCCTCGCAGACATACCCAAAAATAATCCGGAAAATTGAACGAGAAAAAACACATCAAGCAAACCTTAGTCTCCCCAACTCCAACCTTGACGCAGACTTAGCCTCGTCATTTTCATGTCCAGCTCAACCTCCAACTCAACCTCAACCTTCTAGCTATAGCGGGGAACTCACTGATACCGATAAACGGACCGCTCTCACGCGGTACTACTATGACAAAATCCTGCCAACGAGGGGAAGAAGGGGCGCTTTAACGACTAAGAGTGCTAGAGGCAGTGCCGCCAGCCTGGATTGGTTGGTGATGCGTTCTCCGGGTGTGTGTGTGCGATGTACATGTAGGGCGCTGCTTTTCCCTATGTATCGAATGCTCTGTTTTCTCTTGTTGTATATTTTGCTGGTTTGCTTGGTGTATTGTGCTATTGACGCCGATATCGAATTCATGGCATATTGCTATCACCCGTACGGACATCAGTATGGCTATGACCACATATAATGTATTCCTGTGTTTCACCGAGTCTGACACTGCCAGGCCAAGCGAAGGGTTATTCACTTATACAGATGAGGTCCAATGAAGGCGCCGTCGAAGTAGACACACACTACCTCAGGTCCAATTTCACGCTTTCCTCCAATTCTGATTGTACTACAGTCAGAAAATTGGATGAAAATCTTGGAGCATTGAAACTTGACGTTCACAATTTGGTATCAGAGAGGGTAATATACTCCACCACCAAAATAGCCTTTCACAGGTATATTCTAACTACGGTCACTGTCGACATCTTCAACTACAAAACGGTGATGGAAAAGCCGTTTCCAGAATCCTCAGAGTGCCAAAGAATTAGCGAGCGTCCAAGGAACACGATGCTGCAAAGGCTTGACTCTGCTGTCACGTCCAATTCAAAGGGGAGATTACCTCTGTATCCCGGGGGATTTGGACACATTATGGACGACCCTCTTGTATCCAGGTAAATCAAATCTTGCCTTGAATGCTGAAGGATAGGGCTTCCTGATCTGGCACGGAATGATGGCGTCACCAGGCTTGACTTGAAGCTGTCAGGTCGCGTCAACTTGCAATCGATCCTGGATTGGTTTTGATGATGCGGTCTCTGGATGTGTGTGCGATGTTCGTGTTAGACGCTGCGATTGGGTGCCATCTACGCCTCTAATGACTTTATCCACATATAATATATTCCTGAACATCAAGTCTGATGCTGTCAGTCCGGCGGTCGCGATAAGCGTAACAAACGTCAGAGGCAGGGTGCATAAGAACAGGGAGCCTTGACTTGGTTGAATCTGTTGCGATTTCGAGTGGAATAATTGGCGATTCAATCTTCTCGGTGAAGAGAGGAATGCATTTTGGGGTGTGTGGAGTGTATCGTATTGTATCCAACTGGCATGGGTGGAACAACCTTGTTATACCGGAAACAAATATATCCAGCTTCTTGTCTTCTACAGTTCTCCATCGACGATTCGGCACTCGGGGAAGGATGTCTTGCAATCGGTACTATGTATGCCACAAACTGAATGTGACCCCGAAACGACCCGGGCTAATTTGAAGCTCCAATGGAGGTCGTGGCGTTGCTTTGGCTTCCTCCCACATGTGTTGAGCACGAATCACTATCCATTCTAGAACCTGTTTAGAGCTATTCAGCGGCTCTGACATTTTCGGGGCTCAAGAGCCGGCAACATACACTGAAGATATCTATGCCTGAAATGCTGTCCTGTGAACTGGGATTATTATGGGAATACTACGAGCTCAGGGTAAAGTGCACATACAACGCTGAGATCATGCGACCAATTTTCGTGTGTAGTTGAGCGAGATCGGAGGTCTAGAATATCTGGAAACTAGATATGTATTTTCAGTTATGTGAAACAATCGAAGAACGAGATTTGGAAACTTACTTTGGCAGAAATAGCAGTCGATGCACGTCGTAGGTCGTGTTGAACTATTTGTTGCGTGCGTTCAGTGAGTTTTATGTGAAAATTGATTCCACGATTCACGATATCAAAATTCATGCCTGCTTCCAGCCAGAGTTTAATACGGGGATCAGGGCATTCCACAGCCCGCACCAATTGTTTGGCACACTCGGTAAAAAGGGACGGAAAACTACCCGTGACTGGGAAATTGTCCAAGAGGGAGTAGAGGAGCATATGACAGAGGAAGGCGCAATAAGGTAGCCTATTGGCACGAAGAGAATGGGGAGCATTGAGTTGCTCATTGGTTGAGATGCAGGCATATGATTCGGCGGATGCTTCTCGCCAATGGTGTGCCAAACACCAAGTGCCGTAGTTGTAGGTTGGCCTGTAAACGCCCAAGTTTTCGAAGATGGAGGAAATGAGATGGTAAGACAGATGGAGATGGAATGAAAGTGGAACAAAGAATAATCTGGAGCGGCCTTCGGTCGTGAGGAAATCGCGGAGGGACGTATGATAGATTGTCACGCTGCCCTCCTCGTCGGTTCCCGGGACGTGGATAATCGCCTGTAAATTCAGCAGGACACTAACAACTTCAAAGGCTTCGATCCCAAGAAGAGATGATATTCCAGCAATCGGGAGTGGCTCGCGAAGGAGTGCGATGGTGGAGATAATGTTGCAGAAATGGGGGAGGTGTTGTGAACGGGCAAGTGTTTGACTGTACAGGCTGTCGAGGCCATTCATCTGAAGGGTACGAGGGAGTCGTTCCATTGGCGTCGAAGGATCATCTTCTGTGGCTGGGTAGACAATGAACTTGAAGATTGATGACGCAAGAACGAACGATTCGCCTATATGCTCCCCTAAGTGATACATATCCGATCGTGTTGGCCATTCTCCGTGCGCTCGAACATATGCTCGGATGACGCGGTCTCTCTTTGCCACGGCATGAAAAGAGGCTCCTAAGAATTTGTTAATATCACCCCGTGTCTTGTAGCTGTTGAGGTCACTCAACCGAACCCCATCAACCTCGAGACGAGCGCGGATGTGTTGCTCTACTCGACTAGCGATGAAGATTCGGAGTGGGATCGTTGGGTGCCGCTCAAAGAAGTCAAGCATTTGATCGATGAGCTCCTCCACCCCTCGCTTGTCCTCAGATTCATCGAGTCCGTCGATGATAATGATGAAGGGACCCTTGGCGCTGGCCTCTTCGATGTCTCCCTGCATGACGGCCCTAAACGGTTCGTAGACCAAACGTTCCATCTGTCTAGTCAATGAAACGCCGCTATGCAACAGACCTGGGTCAACCCTCAAAGCAGCTTCGAGGAGTGGGACGGTCGCAGGCAGCGCGGATGCCAGTTGGCTCGACAACGTCGCGGCAAATCTGTTCAGCGTGCATCTGTCACCCGCGTTACGGAAGAAAAAATAGCTTGCAAGCAAGCGCCCAGACTCTTCGAATACGTTGGATATCTTCAGGGAAATCGCTGATTTACCAGAACCAGCGAAACCATGAAGCCAGTAGATGTGAGGGGTTGGGGTATATACGACCACAGTGGCAGAGATGGTCTCCGTTACCCCTTGCTCGGTCCCAGGAGCGGAGTCCGTAGCATCGGCCCAGGTAGTTATATCCTGGACTGCCTCTTTTCTGGTTCCAGGAAAACACTCCGAATCTGGAGGCGAGGTCTTTCGATTTCGGGTGTGAGAGGCATCGGGGATCGGGTTCAGTCGATGAATGAGGTCTGTAGCGCAATCTTGGCATGATGAAACACATATATACTTCGGTTTAATTTGCTCACCCAGTCTCCTATTCGACAAGTACTGGCTTCCAGTGGCAATGTAGATGTTCTGTTGCTGAATTCGAAAATCGCGCGCGTTGGGATAGATTGTAATGCTGGGGGAAACTCCTGCCATTCAGTTAACCTAAGGCTGAGGAAACAATAAAAGGGAAGGGTGTTGATCAGGGGAAGGCAAAGAGACGACCAGCATGCCCACGGCCTCGGAGGCCGTGAGCAAAGGAAGCCTTACACTTATCAATGCACCACCCTTCAGCCCTAATCAGTGGTGATGACGCGATAGAGCGTGAGCGTGAGTGGGCAAAAGTGCTGAATAGGCGGAGTCCGTCGACTTCATGCTTGGGCATAAGGCACATACATGGAGTCCATTTTATCATGACTGGAGGCCAAAGACACTCACGAGGAGGAACAGGGGAGGAGGCTGAGTACTCGGAATACGGACGCGAGAAATGGATAGAAGACCAGTGAGGAAAGGAGGATGCTGTGCACGGAGGTTGACAGTATCTAGTAAACGACGTCAAAGGGCCTAAATGGAAATAAACTTCCCGAGTTCGTAGTATCTTGTTGTCCGGCGGAAGGGAATTGCTACGGCGCCTGTTGCCAGCACCACCGCTGTCAAGATTGATGCTCGAGCGAGAATTGCGCCAGCAGAGAGAATTTAAGAGGGACAGCCCACAAGAGGACGAGGGAAGGGAGGAGAGATCAGAGAGGAGGGTAGGACTCGGAGGGCCAGGAAGCGTGGTGCTTCAGAGGGAGAAACAGTGATGTCGGGGCTGGCATTTGAACGAGCCTGAGGGCTACACGTAGTCTATGGATGGAGCCGCTAGCTGAGAAGAAATTGAGGGCAAGAGAGAAAATGGCGTAGAGGAAGGCAACGTAGAACGAGGGCGAAACAGTGGCGTGCTGTCTGCATCAATTTTTTCCACCCCTGCGACAGTTATCATTAGAGGTACTGAATGAGGCTCTCACGACCGCAAAAGCTCGCTAGACGCTGGAGACTTTAACCGTCAAGCTTGAAATCCCGTCGACTTCTGTCACAGCACATACAAAAAACTGGGAGAAATGAGGAGGATGGAATAGCTGGGATCTGCCAGTTACAAGGTAAATTGGTGTCGATTACTTTTGGCACAGTGATCGTTGTAACATGTGCGTTAGGGCAGAGCGAAACCTCTATGTTTGGGTTGAGAGACGTGCCCGAAGGCGATGCTGGGCCCATACGGTACTCGGAGGCTACCCAATAAGACGAGTCGATGATCCCACCCAGTTCAATGTCTGGATTCACTGTGTGATGCATTCAAACATGGACGTGAGGAAAAGAGTCGCGAACAACGGCATTGAATTCCAGGCAGGTGCTAGTCGCCCAACAAACAATCCATAAACAAGCAGAGCTCATCGATCATCAAAGATCGAACAAGGCAAAGTCGTGGTCTCCGCCCTTCGTTCACATTACTCGCCCCATAGCAAGATTCTTCGGCCGCGCTCAGGATATATGCATCGATAAGTTTCAGGTTTTTGATGGGCACCCTTTGACAAACCCTTTGGAAAGTCAGTCTGCTTCGCAGTGCTGCACTCGAGCGTTTGGTTAACCCCGTCGTGATATACAGAGCTCGAGGCCCGAATCGCAACAGGCGCGATCCACGATTCTGCAGAGCACTGCGATGCCCCGAAATGCCATCCTAACACCCGAATTGCCGTCCAAGACGATTTGTACAGCTGGATCGTCGATGGGGATGCGGAATCCGGTCAACTAAAGGAGATCAAGTGGCTTACCGGGTCCGCGGGGACAGGGNAAGACGGCTGTCATGGGGTCGCTGTCTGGACGCTGCAAAGCAGATTGGTGAGTGTCGTTGGCCATTGAGCGCGGGAGCAATCGCTCTCTCCGGAATCTGTTCAAGAATGCTCACACTTCAGTACGTGCAGTCCTCAATGTTTCCAAACCTTGGAATGAAATTCAAATCTTTCATCTTTAGTGCCCCTCGTATCGTTGCAAGCCGGCTTGTAAAATCTGGAGCCATTCCATTCGGTGTCGTTTGAGATCATCTGACGCATGGCAGGATGGCCCCATCGTAATGATCCACGGCGGGAAGAGTTTTACGGTTTAGTCGACAAGAGGGCATCAGGAGCAGCGGGCACTGCTGCAGAGTCTTCAGCCGCCTCCTCTTCGTCAAAGCCCAAGACGAAGAGGAACTCCAAGTCTCAGAAGCGTCCGTGGCGATAACCTTTCGTCTGCATTGGTGGCTACTTACAGGGTAGACAATTTGTTCATATATACGTGTGTCTATATATGGCGGCTTAGGCGCTGAGCAGAGGTTCAGATGTCATTGGCAGCTCAGAATTCGAGTCGAAATATCATGTTAGTTCAGGAAGGGCGTCTTCAATATCCCACCATAGTCCCGTCAAATCAATTCCATTGACGAGAAACGACTGGCAGCCTGACTCGGAGGAGACCATCGAGCTTTTCGGAAGAGCAAATGGGTGTTTAGATCTGGTGCCATACCTCTGACCAATATCCCATCCTCTACTACTCTCTTGACGTCGAATTCGAGACCACGTTCAAACACGGGAGGCGAACAGTACCCTAGAGCAGAGGAACCACCATATCATTGCTGATACTCACGCTGGTATTATGGTCGTTTTGCGCACAGCAAATGAAAGCGATCAAACAGTATGTTGAACCAATTGAAACGCCTGGAGAATCCGGTCGCTGCTACTTAGAGCCATGTAGTCCCTGCCATAGTAGACCCTACTCTTCAGAACCTTTTTGAAAGCTTGGGCGGACAGTTCCAAAGGCTTCCCCAAAAACGCATGTACGGTGATCACATAGATTGTATCCCCCAGGTCCGACGCTGTGAGATGAGTGACCGGCGGAAGCTGAATGTGACCCTGCGGCCAGAATGACTCTGGTAAATGACCAGCTTCAAGGGAGGTTTCTGCTTTGCCTTCACTTTCTCCCAAGTGTGTTGAGCATGAGCCACTACCCACTCTAGCACCTGTTGAAAACGATTCAGCGGCCTTGACATTTCTGGGACACAAGAGCCGGCGACGTACATTAAGAATGTCTATGCCAGAAATGTTGCACTGAAAGCTGAGATTATTATGAGAAGACTAAAGCTCAGGATCGAGTGCACGTACGGGATTAAGGTGATAGACCCAATCTTCCCGTATGTTCGAGCGAGATCGGTGGGCTAGAGCTTTGGAACACTAGATATGCGTTTTCAGTGATATCAGACAGCGGAAGAGTGAGATTTGGAAACATTACTTTGGCACAAACGGCAGTTGAAGCACGCTGCAGGTCATTTTGGACTGCTTTGTACGTGTGTTCAGTCAATTGAACTGCGCACAACAAGCGATCACTCCCCCTGAGATGGAAATCTACGCCTGTTTCCAGCCAGAGTGTACTACAGCGGCCTGGGCATTCCGCCGCCAGCGCCAATTGTTTGGCACACTCGGTAAGAAGGTACGCAGTATCATCCGAGTTTAGGGGGTGCTGCAAGAAGAGGGAGAAGAAGAACATATCGCAGAGGAAGGCGCAATAGGGCAGCCTATTGGCATGAAGAGATTGGGGAGCCTTGAGCTGGTCGATCTCGTTGGTGGACCGGGCATATGATTGGGCGAATGCTTCTCGCCAATGGTCTTTCAGATACCACATGACATAGTCGTAGGCCGGCCCGTCAACCTTCAAAGTTTCGAAGAGGGAGGAAACGAGATGGTACGACAGATGGAGATGGAATGAGGGTGGAACAAAAAATGATCCCGAGCGGCTTTCAGTAGTGAGGAAGCCGCGGAGGGACCGATGACAGAGCGTCACGCTGCCCTCCCCGTCAGTTCTCGGGACATGGATAATCGCTTGCAGGTTCAGCAGGACCCGAACGACTTCGAAAACCTCGATCCCAAGAAGATCTGATATTCCAACAATCGGGAGTGGACGGTGAAGGAGCGCGATGGTAGAGATAATGTTGCGGAAATGGGAGAGATGTTGGGAACGGGAAAGTGTTTGGGCGTACAAACTGTCGAGGCCATGCATCTTAAGCGTACGAGGGAGTCGTTCCATTGGCGTCGAAGGGTCGTCTTCTGCGGCTGGATGCATGATGAATTTGAAGATCAATGATGCTAGAACAAAGGATTCGCCTATATGCTGCATTAAGCGATCCATATCCGATTTTGTTGGCCATTGTCCGTGCGCTTGAACATATGCTCGTATAACCCGGTCCCGCTTTGCGACGGCATGGAATGAGGCCTCTAGGAGCTTTTTGATATCATCCCGTGTCCCGTAGCTGTCAAGGTCGCTCAACCGGACCCCATCAATTTCGAGACGAGCGCGGATGTGTTGTTCTACTCGACTCGAGATGAAGACTCGGAGCGGGATAGTCGGGTGCCGCTCGAAGAAGTCGAACATATGATCGATGAGCTCCTCCACCCCTCGCTTGTCCTCACATTCATCGAGTCCGTCGATGACAATGATGTAAGGTCCTTTGGCACGGGTCTCTTTGAGAATATCTCCTTTCATGATGGCCTTGAACGGTTCGTAGACCAAACGATCCATCTGTCTAGTCAAGGAGACGCAGTTATTCAGCAGACCTGGGTCCGCCTTCGAAGCCGCTTCGAGGAGCGGCACGGTTGCAGGCAGCGCAGATGCCATTTGGCTCGACAACGTCACAGCAAATCTGTTCAGCGTGCACCTGTCACCCGTGTTACGAAAGAAAAAGTAGCTTGCAAGCAAGCGGCCAGACCCTTCGAATACGTTGGCTATCTTCAGGGAAATAGCTGATTTACCAGAACCAGCGAAACCGTGAAGCCAGTAGATGTGAGGGACAGTGGCAGAAGTGGTCTCCGTTACCCCTTCCTCGGTCCCAGGAGCCGAGTCCGCAGCGTTAGCCCAGGCAGTTATATCCTGAACTGCCTCTTCTCTGGTTCCAGGAAAGCACTCCGAATCGGGGGGGTGAAGTCTTTCGATTTCGGGTGTGAGAGGCGTCGAGGATCGGGTTCAGTCGAAGAATGAGGTCTGAAGGCACAATCTTAGTGTAAAGGACAGATATAAATCAATTATATTTTCTTACCCTCCCTACCATTCGAAAAGTACTGATTTCCAGCTACAACGTAGATCCTTTGCTGCTGAATCCGAAAATCGTGTGCCTCGGGATAGATTGCAATGTTGGGAGGAGTTCCTGCCATTCAGCAAACGTTATGCATAGGAATGGGAAGAATGAAAAGGTGAGGATGCGGATGAGAAGGAAGGCAAGAAAGCGACCTCGCCCGCTCAGGCTGTGAATAAACGAAGCCACGTCAATATGTCATATCAATGCACCGCCCTTCAGTGCGCTAACCAGTGCCACAGGTTTATCATGTGGGGACTCAAGAGAGCGCAGGCAAAAGGGTTAGAGGTCACTGGGAGAGGTCTGTTGACTTTATGTCGGTGGGCATACTAATGCGCATATCTGGAGGTCATCCGATGCTGATGGAGGCCGTGCACGGCAATGAAACCCAGGAGGAGGAATAGGAATGAAGACCGACCACCTCCATAACCCCGACAGAGGCGCGAGAAGCGATGACTCAGCACCCGCCACCTCATCTTACTCTTGCACTAAGTTCTCCCTTCACAGGCACGTTAACAGGAAGAGTACTCAATTCTCGCACACATGGAACACACCGGTGTTGAAGTACAGAAATCCCCAGCCCTCGTATCGATCAGCCCCAGAGGGAGCTAATTCGAGGGAATGCTCTCTCTCCTATCTCTCACCTCNATTWAAAAAAAAAANTTCCCATCGGAAAACCAGTATAATATTCTCTTGCTCGTCAGGCAGAAGGATACGGAGGCTGAAAATAAGAAACAGACTTCACAATATCTCAGACCCTGTCACGTTTCGCATTTCTAGTGGTCCGTCATACTTGGGTGTCCTGAATTCTGGGTGGACATGTACCTCTTTTTCGAAGTCATGAACGAGTTGGCAGATGCCCAAGTTCATGGCAAAGCACACCAAGGACCAGAAGCTATTGGTTTCATACAGGCACGACAGGCTGCTGGCCTCCAACAGACCCTGGCCGACCCATGACCATGACGCTCCGTTCCTACAGTGGACTATGGTCTGCTTCGCACTCTGCACGAAGAGTCGAGCAAGATCAAGTCGCTCACTTCGGAAAGGACAAGGCTGGCCTGTGGGGAAGACGAACGATTTGAATGCGGGTTTCTATGAAAGTATGGGGGTCCTCTCGGGACTGAAGACTTTGCGCATCTCAGGTATCCAAGGGTCTTGTTCGAGTTATGGATCCATGGTCCTTCCGTCCGACCCAATATCTCAATTTCGATACATCAAATCGCTTGTTCTATCTGGATGTGCGGACATACTGCTACGCTCATGCTCAACTTCGAATTCGACCTTCCTGTTCCCCCACCCCCACCCGTACCAACATAAAAGTGAGGTGAAAGTGACGGAGGTTCTAACCCTCCGCCGAGTGGGTACTATGTGGATGAAAGCATCTCTTGCAAGCCTTTTTTGGACTGCGCTTGCGATCGCATCATACCTCAATTCATGTGTGTGTGTCATGGGGATAGATTCCAATAGGTCAAGACGACCCTCGGACAAGGAAGTTTCTCCGCTCTTCAATCCCTTATCTTCTTGCTTGTACGCAAAGAAACTGAGGACCGTCGAATCTCCCCTGACTGGTTTGCGAGAAGCGTTGTGGAGTATTCCAAGTCGCCGACCCGAAATGCACCACTAGCGCTGTTTCGGGGCTTAGACATTGCCGCGAAGAAGCCAAGCAGGACACCTAGGGTGCTTTGAAGGGGATCGCGGCTGATGTCTTTTGGCGGAAGCCTGAAGGGTCAATTCCAGGGTGATTGCGCTGCGTCGAGTCCCTGCTCCCGTCGGCGTAATATTTTCAATTGGTGTGCCTTGTCCATTCTACAAATCAAAATGTTGTATTCCTACAAGGGTTGCTCCAGTGGAGTTAAGGTTACAGAGTACAGCTGGCCTATCGGATCGCGGAAAGAGCTGCTGTATTGTCTTGGTACGCTTNGGGGGGACAGGTTCAAAACCCGCGAGACGTTTAATTACACCATACAGTACTTGTTATACTACTATATAAGCCATCGTTTGTCCAGGGGTTGTCATCTCTTCATTCTTCACGTGGCATGTACTCGTATTCAAGAAAGGATCCGGACGCCGTGGCGCGGAGGGAGTAAAGCATTCAAATTTTTCAGCTGCGTTGCAGATTGACTATATAAGGAGCGTCTATGCGGTTTGCCCCCAACTCCGGGTCGGCATGGCCCACCCCCCTCTCCGAAATTTGGTTGTACATACACGGCGCAGCACATCTTACGGGTCGAGAGGCCGAGAGACCAAGACGCATTTTCGGAAACGTGCTATCCGTTGCCGATACTCGTGCTGATCATGGTATGTACATAATTGTTTTGAGCATGCCACGCACAGTAAACGAGTACGATAACGATCGAAAGCGGAACCAAATGGCCGAGAGAATCCGGTCGCTAACAATAGAGCCATATACATAGCTGGTCTCTACCACAGTAATCCACCGATTCTTCTCTTCAGTTTATTTTCGAAATGCTTGGGCGGGATCCAAGTACTCCCAAGAAAGTGCATGAGGGCTTTGATAACGATAACAGATNAAAAATATCACGAACACAAGGGCGGCGACGAAGAAGACCCCAGAAGAAGCAACAGAAGCAGAAGAAGAACCCGTCTAGTCGGGATTCAGGGAAGGAAAAGAAGAGAGAGCTCGAGAATTCGAAGCGCTTGGTCGCTGAGAGAATCCACCACAGTCCGCCCGGTCGGTCGGTATCCGCAGCGCGGGGTCGATGATAAGTAAGCGACATAGACAGACATTCGAGGGCTGCAAGCGTTCGGGATCACAGAAAGAAGTCGAAGTACAACTTACACGTCGATCTGTTCGGGTTAGAACTTGTCTTCGCTCGCTAGCAGCAGTTGTTACTCGAGGTTGTCGTCGCCTATGTAGCGTGGTTGCTTGAAGTCGGCGACGTCGCTTGTGTTTTTTTTTNCTTTGGAATCAGAAAGTTTTTCTGATTTATGTAGTAAGTACCGCAGGGTAACATTGACACCACGTTCGTAGTCGCCAGACCGCCGGGTAAATCAAACAAGTACTATCTAATTCTCTGATACATGTACGAGATTGATAATAATCACTTCAAAGCTCGTGAACATTYGAACAAAGGTGAATAACYAGCGAAGCAGCAGTTCTTGATCAAGGCATGTTGTCCGAGTCGCCCTCGGTTGTGGTGACAACCYATTCGACTATCACTCCTTACATAGAGTACATAATCGTAGGAGTGTCATCGTCCCTGGTGACTACAAAGTCCGGCTTTGAGGCTTCAATCTGCCTCCACGTTCAGCCTAGTTCTTCATTCAAAGCCTCCGCCATACAACTGGGCCGGCTAGAGAGTGACACAGATTTCATGACATGATCTTCTGGCTCCTTGTGGTCGTCAACCCGGCTAYGCGAACTGGGTGTGGACAAGGGTTACCGTGGGTGTGGAAGAYAAGGGAAGACAGCCTGTCAGCAGAACGATGTTTTTTTTAAAGGGTCATAATGATGTTTATGTTATAATTAGTGGGTTGCATGGGTGTCCGACACGTACCTGAGAAAAAGAATTGGCGAGTGTGTGTGTGACGCCTATCACGAACACATGTTTTTTTCATCCTTTGAACCGTTGACAGGTGCGGCACCGGCAGRGAGCCTGAACAGAGGTCCCTGACCRACAATCACCACTCTGTCGTCGACGGGCATACAATCCGCAAGGGAGTGAGGCTTCGATGTAGATCCTGCTTGGACAATCCGTAGAAAGCCTTTACTTAGCCAATGGTTGGTCAGTAGATATGAAGAGGACGTAAAGATAACGCCCGCGGTGGCGACAAACAAGTGCAGTCAGCTGACCTGTAGCGTGTTGTGGAGAATATAGACTTTCACCATCATAAGAGGTCAATGGGTCCACTAGAAGAGAGATATGAAGTTCTCTCTAGAAGGTAGAGATATGAAGTCACCSGNGNANNGNNNNCATGYAGATGTGGCGTTGAATAGACATACGTACGTATACACTGCCAATACAGTGATGAAAGATAATGCGCAGGCGTTCAAGCCATGAAACAGGGGACGAGCGACGACGACTCGTCACACACGCAGAATCTGATGACAGCGATGAGGATGAGACGTCGTTGAACTGGATCTCGGATCTGTCGACGATACAACCTATGCCAGGGAGAGGGGGAGGGAGATGGGCGTTGCACCCCGAAGGGACGGGGATTCAAGAGTGCATACATCTTCCATTGTTGTCGAGCTTCTTGATCTCGAAGTAYGGGAGAACGAAAATGGCGAYTGTGGGTCCGAGGGCTGGAGATTTCATAGCGAGGCCACACA